>KZ613477.1:623882-636782 GCA_002865625.1 Hyaloscypha hepaticicola
ACGACGGAGCACGAACTCGCAAGGGCATATCTGGACGACAGACGGATCAAGGAGGCGATTGAGATCTTTGAGCACGTGGTAGCAGTAGACAAGAGGACGTTAGCGGACAAGGACTATGAACGACTGACAACGGAGTACACACTCGCAAGGGCATACCTGGACAATGAAATGGTAAAAGAAGCAATCCAGCTACTTGAACATGTAATAGCTATGGAGGAGGACCTGTTCGAAGAAGACGATCCTGATCGACTTGTACAGCCGTATTACTAACAATCTTTAAAACGCACTTTTTAAGCGAGAACACGGCTCCCTCTAAAAACGCGTATTCCTAGCCACTTCCATTAACAACTACCCTGAATTGCTCCACCATCACGTTACGGATACCTTCCTAATTAAGGTATAATCAAGGGGCAAATACCTCCAGCTCGTCGCTCAAAGCGAGTCCTTGGAGAGGCCGCGGATCAGCCCTCCTCTGCGAAACGGCGGTATAAACCTCGAACATCTTCACTTACCGCCTTCGACACGTCTCGCCCACCTCCAAAGTAATCGAAAGGTAAATCAGGATATCGAAAACAAGGGAAACCATCGAATCCACCATCTCCTGAACTTCCCAGTCCTTCTTCAAGACCAAGTGCTTGTGGAACTGTAATTGAGATTAATACAAGTCCGCTTCCCCCCTCTTTTCCTGGAACAAGTACAATAACCATAATTCCTTTTACAAAAATAATAAAATAATATCGAAAATAATCTTCTCCTCCTCCTTTCGACCCTACCTATATCTTCGATAAAGATCCCTATTATATTTCGATTTATATTATACTAAATATAAAAGGAAAACAGAAGGATAAAGATCAGATTCTTTTAAAATTAGATTTTAATAACCTTGACCGGGTATTATTTTTTAACCTTTAAGCCGACTTTTATAACAAATATATCAAGGAATGGATAGAAGCTTATAGTTTAACGGATACTAATATACTAATAAAGTTCTACTGGTCGGTAATAACTGGTAATGTCAAGGGTAATTACTAGACAATTCGAGTCAAGGATTAGAAGTCATAGGAATTAATTGAGACTACTCTCCATTGAATAAAGTACACGGGGGATTATAAAAACTGTAATATACTTACTATTAAAGCTTTTTATAAGACTGTTAATTAAGCTATTATACCAGAACCTAATCCCAAAGATAAGACCAAATCTCAACCTGATACTATTCGAGTAATCCCTCTTTTCGATACTGACTCTTCTTCTGATAATCCCTTTAATAATTTTATTCCTGATATTATTGAATTGATTATATTTAATATAATTATACTATAATCTCGAGATTCAATTACTAATTATTAACTTATTATAAAGATTTAATAAGATTATAATATAGATATTAAGAAAGTGATTTGTTTATATATTTTCGCTTTATATATTTGTAAAGAAGAAGGAATTTATAGTAATATAAGTGATTATTATTATAAGTTCAGGAAAAATGGATTTTATTATAAAGTTTTAATCCTTAAATAAAATAAATAGACTGAATATATTATAATTAATACTTTATTTATTTCTATTAAAAAACCTTTTTCTAATTAGATTATATAATATTATAAAAGATAGAATTAAATAATAATAAAACGAGAGAATAGAAGGACTATTCCTATTATAATAGTCGAAACTATTATAATTCCGGTTTAATCTATATAATCTTAATTTCCAGTTCTATTAATAATCTATAATCTTATTCTTCAAGTTATTTAACTTATAATTATTTTATAATTTGATTATAGTTATAGATATTCTTATTCTTAAATTTAATAATCTCAATACTAGTATCAATTATCTCAAAGATAATCTCCTTTTTCTCTATTCTCTTCAATTCATGACTTTAATATCAAGGAGTCCTTTAGAGAATATAGGTAATAATTACTTTAAAGTAAAACGGACTTGTTTTATTAGTAAGTAATTAAGGCCACTCTGGAAATGGCAATTATATAATAGTTTAATAATATCGAGAAGTTTAAGTTACTATTAATAATAAAAGCTCTTGAGAAGTATAATATCCTTATCGGAATTGCGAAATACTTAATAAAGAGAATATCTAATTTCAAGTATAAATATAATAGAGAATAGGAATTATATATTACTAAAAGACTTTTAGGAATGAGTAATTAATAATCGAAAATCCATTAATCTATTTGATAATTAATATTTCAGATTATATTATAATATTCTTATTAAGTTAAGGAATAAATAAGTATTCAAATAGAGGATTATTATAACGGGGTCGAGAATTCAATTTGGGAAAAGGAAATTAATTTCTTTAAAGAATATTAATATAATAATATTAGAGTATTATAATAGGAATAATAATAGGATTTTGAATATTAATATTCTGGTATTAGAATAATAATAATAATAGAGTTTTTCATATATAGGAATAATTGAAAAAGGTATTTTAAAAGTATAAAAAATATAATTAGATTATTAAATAATATTTTAAGAAAAAGTAATATTATATTTAGATTTATTTAACCTTAATTTATATATAAATTATCTATACAAATAGGTATCTTTTCTTTTAAATAATTATCGAATTCTTAAAAAAATATTTTTTATTTATTTTAAAGAGAATAAATATATTATATTATTTATAGAAATCTTATAAATACACGTGACCCTGTGAAAAGCTATAAGCTATAATAGTAAAGAACTCTTAAAATAGTCTCAAAATAGTTTTAATTATCTGAAATTCTATATATTCCGGTATTCCTAAAATATTCCCTTATTTATTAAATAATTCCCTATTCAGTTTCTATCTCCCGAATAGTCTATTCCAGAAAGTCTTAATATTTAAGGAACCTTGAATATTCCCGTTAATAATAGTAATATATAAAGGCCTTCAAATTACTAAAGGACTTTTTAATTAGATTAAAATCGGATAAGTAAAGAAGAAGGAAATATATTCAAATATTTTATTATTTATAAATATTAATAATTACTTATTAACGGGACTAGTAAACTGATATATTATCTATTATAATAATTGATTAAGAGTCTGGATATAGATTATAAAGTAATAAAAGTTTATTAATAATAAAGTCTTCGAAAATATCTATTATATAAATATCAGAAAAGATAATTAAATGAATATAACCTTCGATTATATATACCGGGAATATAGAAACTCTTTTTTATTTTACTAATTATTAACAAATAACTATTTAAACTCCTGAATTAGTCTAATTATATTAATAATCACTTATATAATTATCACTTCCTAATTTGTTAATATATACTAATTAATCTACTATAAATAGTTAAAGGTTATTCCTCTATTAAGTCTATAATTTATTATTCCTTTAAATAGTTTCGACTTTGAACTTCTTTCTTATAATTATTATTCTTTTTAAAGTAAGTAATATTATAGATTGGGCGATTATAATACTAAAGACTTTATATAAAAAGTCAATAATTTCATTTTAGTATAATTATAATATCTAATCGAGTAATTACTTAATAGTCTATTCTATTTTCTATATAATAACCGGGCGAGGACCTCCTGAATTCTGTTTAATCGGTAATCCTACTTTAATTTAATATTTATATTTATATATTATTTGAATAATTATATAATAGATTATTATAAGCTATTAAATATATAAAGGAGTGATTATTTCGGGAGACTCGCGGAGAGTATCTTTAATTTGTATAATTTCGGTTATAGTCAAATAGTAAAGTATTTATACAGATATATTTATTAGTTATTAATAGAACTATATTATCCTATTAATTCTAGTCACTTATCTCTTGAACTGGAATTATAGTTGTGATACAATTCGTGTAAATATAATATATGATAATGAATAATTCGAGATTAACGTGTCGTTTTAGTTCCTCGCTTAAAAAGTGCGTTTTAAAGATTGTTAGTAATACGATTATATTACTGAACTTGTTTACAAATGTGTATACGAGATTGGAATCCGGTTTTGGATCTGATTAGAGCCTTGTACTCAAGCTATTTCAAGCGTATATACTAGTATAACTAAGTAATAAGTTTCCTTTTATTATATAACGAAAAATCCCGGTAAGGGATTATAATATTTGATTTAAGCGAGTAACTCGAAATGGTATAAGATCTTATTATATTATTACAATTGTGTATACATTTATAATAGATTATAGCTTAAAAGTTTGCCTTATAAGCTCGTTCAACTTGCGCGAAGCCTTATCTTTGATATCAAGCACGAGTTGTATTATACACCTCACACTTAAGTTTATATAGTCTTGATGAGTTTGTACTAGAAGAAAAACCTCATGTAAAACCTTAGCGGATTTTCGTTCTCGCCGAGATTCTGGCTCAGCTGTATTACCACAGTCAAGATTAGGGGTCTTCTAGACTAGTAATTGAATCATGTATAAGGGGCGCATATGGTAACGGCCCATGTAATGAATACCAGCTATTATATGTATTTTTTTTTTTTTGGCTTCAGCATTCTACGGCCTTTGAGACAACGATTAAGTATAGTTAGGTCTCAAGAGCCTGGAAATTTGGATTCGGGGTGTTCTCTTCTATTCCCTTTACTTGAAAAATTCAAGACGCAAACTAACGCTGCAGATCTTGTCCTTTTCGCTTCGCCAAGCATGAGACTTCCAAAAAGGGGCTTTACCGATCAGAGTTTCTTAAGCGAGCTGGAAAAGGGGGCAAAGGTGAAGGATCTGGCTGGTATAGAGATGACTTGGACGATTGAAATTCCTAATAACAAGCGAAAGCTTTCATTAAAGGGAGTTGACTCGTGGGAATCACCACTTTTACCATGGGCTGCAACGTCATCTACACATCTCTCCTTTACTTAGCCTTAGCCCCGAACCTCAGTCCAATTAACACATATACCTACGGGCTTCCAGACCAAGTGCAGTTGCGGTAGCAAAGGTTTTAGATTATGGCATTGATCCGAGACATTATTCCTGAAAATCCTGTCGAGATAAAAGGAATGGATGCGTGGCGAGGCCTAACAGAGAGCTGGGACCAGCAAATGAGTACAAATCTTAACAGAACGTGAGTTCTGACGTTTGCCTAAATTTTTTGGGCCGCTGATCAACTACCAATATAGATACGGCCACCAGTAACAATTACTATCCTAGTGATTCTAAGTCCTGGAAACCGGATTCTACTGTGCCTAAATACATTCTAATTACTAGCTCAACGGCCAGCTAACTTCCATTTCCAACCGAGTGTGGAGCCATTTTCCTTAGAGACATGTTCTCAAAACCTTCCACGGTTAATAATATAGACATCCAAACCCACGAGCTACCCCCCAATATGAACCCTTTCAGCTCCATCTCGCCTTAGCGGCCTCACCAATCCAAGCCAGAGAAGGTACCGTACTGTGGTTTATTGGAACGCGACAGACTTTATCTGATTCGATCCCTTTTATTTGAGGCCAAGCCCTGGCCTACAGAGTGGTGCAACTGCAAGATCAGTGACAAGTTTCGGTGAGTGTACTGCACACAAATCGCATTCAACCAGTATGCCAAGATCAGCGTCTAAAATTGTGGCTTGAATTACGTGTGCTGCCAAGAATTAGATTTCTAGCAACAAAATCTCAGATCTGAGGTTGGCGTTTCGCACATGATGGAAAAGCGGGCATCCTGTCCGCTCCACTGTACAAAGCCTCAGTTCGGCTCAACAGCGAATACCTGCTGTCGTATATTTATAATGCATTTTTGCTAGTAATTCCGCCGTAATCTTCACATTGAATCATATTTTCCCGAAATAAATTCCTATTATCGAAGGTCTCGCTATTCTCCACTTGAAATCTAGATAAGGTTGCTCGCATAGATGCAGTAAAGTCAACAAAGTTCCCCTTCTCTTACTACCCCGCATTAGCCAGTCTCATTCATACTTCCTGTTTGATAACTTTTCTTAATAAAGCTACCAGTCTGAGTCTAGTACAAGACATATTTAACTCAATTGGTTTTACCGTACACTCGAATCTTTCAAAGGTAATGCCTCCTTCCAAACTTATAATAGAAGCAGGGTAAATAATCTACCGGCGAAATTGAGGCGATTTGTAATGAATTCAATACCGGTATAGAACTTGGCGGTAGGTTTTGAGCAGGTAAATTATACATACTTTGGAGAGGCAATGCCGACAGCGGTAAGCATCCTGCTTCATTAATTCTCTCAGGATCGATACGAGACATTGATCCGCGTTAGAGAAAAAGTGGCGGGGAACTTTGCCTCGAGTTTGGAGTTCTTCTTTAAGTTCGGAATTTCTAGGGGTCTGCTGACTTGTAAATTGTGCTGGTGCTGAAAATTGAATTGAATGGCAGAAGGATCCAGTACATAAGTTGAACAGCTCGATGTGTTAGATCGCAGAATTAGTACTAAGGAAGGAGGCTGTATCATGTTTTCGTTGTGGGTGCCTGCGTTTTTTGGTTCTGGGCTCAATGCTCCACCCTTGAACTTGACGAGCACCGAAGACATGGCGAGAGCTCGTAGTTAGTGCAAGTGAACTTGTGTGTATCTACTTGTGAAGTAGAAAGTGATAACCCGCGGGTGTGAGAGACCTCAGATATGAAGGAACGCCACTGCCACCGAATTTGTGTTGTTGTTTTTGCAATCCGGCAAGGTTGGGATTAGAGAAAAAGCTCCGAATAGAAAAATCCTCACTCGGGCAAGAGATTGCGGATGACTTTATACAGGATAGCTGAAAGCACAAAAGAGGAAAAGAAAACTGATTTTGAAATTTTGAGGGCTCCAGAAGATGAGAGAATGTTGCCTACAATCTCAAAGGAGGCTCAGAGACTATGCAGTTTGAGACATGTAAAGATTAAAAATCAGAAAGAAGATCATGCATTGCTCCTGATTCTGGCATTTAGTATAAGCTTTGATGGAAATCGAATTTTGGATTTGGCTGAATGAGATGTAGTCTCAATGCAGGCAGAGTTGCAACTTGCTTTGAAGCTATATGCTGACTGACTTAGAAGGACCACAACAAAGAAAGCAACAAAACTGACTCATCAAAAAGTCAAATAATCCTTGCAGAGGTATGTTTTCTCCAAACTGGGAAAATAAAACTTCTTCAACTACGCCTACAGACACATCTGTGTCCCTTCAGCCTACTTCCCAGGCAGTAGCAAAGAAAGGCTAGGTTCCGTCAATATATAGTCAAATAATCATAATCAACACGCAAATAATCCTTCTATCCTCTCTGCTCCATAAGCTTCCAGACACCTTTCAATTTCTCAGCATTCATAGTCATCTTCTTAGCCCCGGCTTCCTCGTAGTGCAGGGTCATGAATGCATCCATACTCGAGACATCTCTCCAAGATACGCTTATTTGCTTAATTTTATGGAATGGTGTAACGTATGCAGCCCTCAGATTCCGTGGAACCGGTCTTGGGTGGTGTGTGGAAATCATTGAATCAATAGACGACCGGAGCTTGTCCGAGTCGGTCATGCGGGAAGAGTCTAAAATGTCGTACCAAGCATGTTGTGGGTCGCCTTGGTTGAAACGAACAAGTACCAACGATGTTTTCGAGGACATGATCTGAGAGCCGGTTACGATGTCTTTTCGAGCAATTGATCGTTTGGTGGGGATACACATTCGTGTAACTAGGTTCGAGACTTTGAATGAGGAAGCCGAGAGCGAAAATAGCAGGTAGAAATACATAAATTGAGAATGAATTACTGCCCAGTGATGCAATCCATACGAGAAAGCAATCAAACCTTGAGTCACTTGACTCACAGAATTACTCCTCCTCGCAACGCCAGAATAGTCAAGGACAGTCACTCATCACTAAATGACAACTAAGATCACCTCACTTCATGTCAGAACTACCAACTTCATTTCAAACTTATCGTTCATATCTATCATTATATTACATATCATCCATCACCTCGCACCCACACCCCTCCCACCCCCCGGAAAACTCCTCGCACTTAGCAACGCTCCCTTCATACTCTTAATCCCTGCCTTCACCCTGGAAATTTCATCATCGACCTCCTTCCCTCCGTCCCTCCCCGCACCATATCCACCAACTCCTCCAACAACACCAAAATTATAAGTCGGCGTAACGTAAGCCATGCCGTCTAGATATTCTTTCAGGACACCAATTGTAGCCTCTAATTCCACGACATCGTGACCTTCAGATGTGCTATCTTCTATCAATCCCCTTAATGTTTCTTTCAGTGATTTGAGACGAGATGTTTGGTCTGCGAGTACGGAATCTGGTGTAGGTGTGCTGGGCCGAGACCCAGCTTCGGAGTGAGGGGGGGATGTTTGTACGCCGATATCTCTGTGAAAGAGCTCTGTGGGATCTTCGTCGCTTTCTTCGTCCTCGTCTTTTTCTTCTTGTCTGTGTTGAGCTCCTGCCGGGATTTCGGAGACCATGCCCTCTAATCGTGTTATGAGTTTTGAGAGATTGGTCTGGGCGGTTGAGGCAATAGAGAGACGGGATTCGGTCAGTGTGGCGAGCATAGGGGTGAGGAGGTAGGTGTTTGTGCCATAGAGTAGGGCAGAGAGTCCGGAAAAGAGGTAGAGAGTGGTGAGGAGGCGGGTTTTGGTTGTTAGGGGTGTAGGGGAAGTGGGCGTTGTGAGGAACTCGGGGTAGGTTATTATTGGGGGTTGGGAGGGAGCTTGTTGCTGTGGAAGAGGTGGGTATGATTGATTAGGTTGTGATCGTGGGGCCTGGAATAGTTAGCCAGGTGAGCTGCGACGGGAACGCGTATGACCTACTTCAGAAGATGCTTCTGGATTCTTAGTGACGCCCAGCAAATCCTGTATCTCCTCCGCCCGCAGCCCTTTACTTTCTAGAAATGCAACCTTCTTATCCGTAGATGCATTGCGTACTTCGTCCTCTTCTAGGAACTTCTTTGCCTGCTCGATGATGGTCTCGCGAGTTGGTGATTCTGGAGCTGGCCTCTCTTCCCCTTTCGCGGATTCATCCTCCGTCTTTAGTTGCCATGATGGCACGGCAGCCTTCTTCTCTCCATGATCGGAATCACTCATCGTGAATAGCCTCAATGTAGGAAAGAGATGGTCCAGCGCATTCTTGGAATTGTTTGTTGTCGGCATTAGCTTCACGTGCCGAGGCACCGATTCTTGCTTACATAACTCTGACATGGCCAATCAAAATTGGGGCTGCATTTTCCGCTGACCAACGTTTAAGTGTACTTGTGACATTCACAGCTTCAGATATCTTCACGCTTAACCCCCTTTTGGCTTCACTTTTATCGTGCTTCACTGTCATTTTCATATCATTGTATAGACACGTATCGCCCCAAATTTTTATATCATCACTTCGCCTCAACATTGGCAGCACAGTGTCCACTTCATCCTCACACTAGGCTGCAGGTAAGCGTCAGCGATCGGAAAATCACCTTTACAGAATGGCAAGCCGGGCCGAGCGACCCAGTAAAAAGCTGCGAAGGCTCAGTACCGACTCAGAGGGTACTGAAGAGGGCTATGAGTGGGCAGGAGTGAGAGGGAAGCCAAAGTCTCGGGCTGAGAAAGCCACGTCGAGCAAAAAGGGGTGAGTTGCATCATATATTTCCGTTGAAGATCGCTTCAGTGGCTGCAAGTAAGCAGTGGCGCTCAGCCCTGCCGTTTCTGTACACTCAATCTTACTCGGGTTGGGGGATCGTCGATTGCTTTCAATCTGGCGTTGCACATCGACGGCACAGGTGTACAGGTGTGGAGGATATTTCGATGCGTTTGCTGTTGGCGCGGCTATTTCCATGCGACGCGCCTCCCTCTACTGCCCAGTGGCTGTCGTGTCGCCGCATCTGATCCTATCGAGGCAGCGACCCGAAAGACAGGGTTTATGTGAACCAAACAGCCAATCCACCGACCCGGGTGCCTTCCCGGTCTTTATTCCAACCTCATCCCTCCTCATCAATCAATCAATCAATCAAGCCATCGTGATCCTCTCAAGCCACCTATCCCTTCGTCGCTGTACCCTCATTCATCATGTCATCGCGACGCAGCCAGCGCTCCGCGGCAGTCAGGGCTGCAGAAGCAATTACTGATGCCGCGTCTGATAGAATTTCATCATCGCGACCGCGTCGCACGGCATCCGAGAATGTCTCCATGGCCACCGTCTCACGTGGTCCTCCTACGACCTCATCACGGAGTCCCCAGTCAATGCGTCTCACAGTAAAAACTTCTTCCAGCAAGCTCCGGGAGGCAACTCGTTCCAGCTCATCGGGAAACTCCGTTGCCGTGGGTCGAGATGCATTTGTTGGTGGCGAGATTATCGAGGGTAAGCGAGCGAGGAATGTGAGAAAGAGCTATGTCTTGGAATCTGATAGTGAGGAGGAGGAGGAGGAAGAAGATGAGGAGATGGAGGATGTAGTCGATGACGATGCCGAGGGTGAGAGCGGGGATGAAGAAGATGAGGATATGGACGCTGAGGACGATGGTTTGGGCGAGGAGGATGCCGATGGCGATGTCGACATGGATGTCCCGCCACCGCCCCCTATTATCAAAATCAGCAAAGCCCAATCTGGACGGCAAACCATCGCAGTCAAGCCACCAACCCGAGGTGACCGCATGACTGTAGAGCAAAAGGAGACGCAAGAGGCTAGTGATGATGAGGAATTAAGTGAATTGGATAGCGATGTTGGCGAGGAGGTCGAGGAGGAGGAAGGAATGCAAACGGGCAATGAAGAAGATGCCGAGGGAGAAGAAGAGGAGATTGAAGTTGAAGAAGTCGATGAAGACGATGATAGTCTAGACAGCGATGATGAGACGCCAGCTGGTGGAAGTCGTGCTTCAACTCCGGATATCAACAAGCTCACCAAGAGACAACGAGCTCGACTTGAGGAAGGAGGGGACGGTGGTCTTCTGGCCCTGCCCGATGGTATGTATTACAAATTTTACAATAAATCTGTACTAACAGCCTTCCAGAGGTCCAAGTCAAAAAGCACCTAACAGCAGAAGAACACGCCATGCGCCGTGCGGAAATGGCTCGACGAAGAAAGAACCTCAGTGAGAAGCGTAATGAAGAAGAAAAAGTAATATCCCCTGCCATTTCCCCCTTTTCTCTCCCTTTCTGACACCCAACAGATGGAAACAATCAACAAGCTCCTTAAAAAGCAAGCCCCGAAGACCAATGCCCGTCGTCGAGACTTCAACGCTATTCCTGGAGACGCTACCCCCGACTCAGAGGGCCAGAAACCCAATCCCCTATTCGTTCGATGGGTAAGCAATAAGGATGGCAATCGCATTGGTGTTCCGGAGGAGTGGCTCGAGGGACCTGCTGGGGCTATTTTTGTTGGTGGCCAGAAGTCTAGCATGGGCGGGAAGTTGATTCAGGAGGTTTCTTGAAGTGTGAATTTCAAAAGTACTGGAGTTAGGTTAGACTGCAAAATCCAAGTGTTGATCTTAGCTGGTTCTCATCGAACCTGAAGTGTGATTTACAATCTGTTTCGATTGCTTGATTTGGCTTGCTTCTCTGCTTCTGCTGCTATCTACATTCCGCCCACTTTGCTGCTGCATTTTGGTTTTACCAGCTAGGCCAGGTACTGATCACCGTAATAGCGAACTTCCCAAAGGTTCACACAGAGTGAAAAAAAGCCTCGGTAATCTCCAAATGCAACGCTCATTGCAGTCCATCCAATTCAAGCCTTTCTCGCCTTCTTCGCACCACCTGCTCCTCCACCAACACGAGCTCTCTTTCCCTTGACCTTTCCACCTCCGTCACCCTTACCCGAATCCATTTCCGTGTCAACTTCCTCATCCTGAATAACAACCGGCTCACCCAAGCTGACATAGACAACCAGGACATCCCGGAAGTCCCGCAAGGCCATCATCCGCAAACCCATGGTTAGCTCCTCCGTATTCTTAACCTTAGTGTCGTACGGCTCAGCATCCGAATTATCCATGGTGACGGTGGATTCGTAACGAATTGCGAGACGGCTGAAACCCAGAGTTTGGCGAGTAGCTGGAGACGAGGGGGTTGCGGGAGTGTTGACGGCGAACTCTGCCATCGCCGAGGCGAGGCCGTAGGACTGGATGAATACAACCGTTAGTTATTCTTCGTAGAGCTGGAGGAGAGGGGAGGCTTACGTCGCGAGTAAGGTCAGAGGCCTGCTTGTTCACGAGCTCGACGACACGGGAGAATATGACATCGCCATTGGCAGCGGGAACAGCGTTGATGATGCCCGTGCCGAGTAAGTGACCAGAGGACTCGAGACGGTACTGGGTAGAGATGATGAATTCTTTGCGAGGGTCGTTCGGGTTGTGCTCGACCTGCTGGACTTGCTGCGGAGGTGGAGGAGGCGCAGAAGCAAGGTGTCGTGGGACATAATGAGCGGGGGTGCTTCCGTTTTGGGGTGCCCACGGAAAATGATATTGCTCGGAGGGACCAGCGCGAGAGACTTGTCTGTCCGCCATTTTTGGTGTTGCTTGTGCAAAGCGAAGGTTGTTGATTGCAAGTTGTGGTTGGGTTTGAGTTTGAAGAGGGTACGAGGAGTGTGATTGGGGTTGAGAGAAGCGTACTGAGGGTTGGGGGAAAATTAAATAGGAGCTGGAGCCGGAATCGGTGCTGCTTGTTGACGAGTCACGTGGTAGCTGTGGAAGTCGATCTGTCTCGACCTTGGAAGGGCGACTCGGGTCTCGGAAGGGGAGGAATATGGGTGGATCCTCGGTGGTGGAATTGGGACGGAAGGTGAAGTGATACCGCGCGTAGGATTGTGGTGATGTGGTGGCTGTAGACTGTTAGGACACCGCGTGTAGGATTGCGGTGATGTCGTTATTGTAGACTGTTAGGACACCGCGCGTATGATTGCGGTGATGTCGTTATTGTAGACTGTTAGGACACCGCGCGTATGATTGCAGTGATGTCGTTATTGTAGACTGTTAGGACACCGCGCGTAGGATTGCAGTGATGTCGTGG
>KZ613477.1:636947-863385 GCA_002865625.1 Hyaloscypha hepaticicola
TGTAGACTGTTAGGACACCGCGCGTAGGATTGCAGTGATGTCGTAGCTGTAGTCTGTCAGGACACCGCGTGCAGGATTGACTTGTTTGGAGAGACTTCTTAAGTAAAGGCTACCTCGTATTTTGAATCACTGCAAAGCTTCTAAATTCTTTGTACATTCATGAAAAGTGAAGATATATGGGCTCAAAGTGTTAGGGTTAATATGTCCGTCGCCTGTGTCATCAGCAACCCCGCTTGGCTAAAGACATGAGGTCCAGCCATGATTTGACTGAACTGGGCCATTGTTGTTTCTAGGCGAGGCGTATCCATAGTTCCACTTGCGGGAAGAATATGGGGCGGAAGAACATGGGGCCGCGAGAGCGATGGTGCCATATACCGTCTGATATGGTAATCATCACAGTCACCGGTGTCAGACATGCGATGAGAGTCCTCTGAAAGTTGAGAAATTGTGCTGAATGGCAAAGAGACGGTAAAGAGCAGTAGTAGCAGCCGCAACGAGTAGGCACAGTTTTCGAAAAGAGGTGTCGAGCGGATGGTTTCGAAAGGTGTTCGAAACGACGAGTGCCAGATTTATAGACGAGAAGACGACAAGGTCATCGCGCTAGCTAAGAAGCGAGCAACGAGCCTTGCGATATCTTGGGGTGAATATGGGAATTTGGGCTTTGTTTACGTCGCTGTTTCGTCAGAAGAGGAAGCGAGGGATGAAAAGGGGGTGGAATATCGGGTGATATGGAGAGATGGTACTAGCTCGCGTTTGTCAATTGATAAAGAACAGATAAAAAAAGAAACTTCAGGAGAAAGACCATTCATTCTTCACTCTTAGTTTGGAACAATGATAATTCTTATTGGGATGATAAGAGCCGTTGCCAGCCCGTAGTTGCAGTTGGCATTGTTCAAGATTCATATGGTATATTCAAGCAAGTGCCTAATGTATCGTTCTTTTTTGATCTGGGACAATGATTATATCAGTCTCGGTTCGCAACTGCATACAGAGGCTGTCTCAATAGTTGCGGTGGACACTCAATGCAATGATTGATTCCACAGTTCTTATTCGTGTCAGGATACCGAAGCCTGTGGTGCAGACTTGAGCTTGGCACTCTCATAGAGGTGTTTTGATATCTGGGGGTGTTGAAGGCGGGTAAGAGCAGATTAATGGAGGTACTACCGGCTCATATTTTTCAGCAGTGCTCAGCAGTGAGATGGATTGTTACAGCTAACTGTTCTGGAAATGTCCATAATCTAGCAGAGGCTCTAAGAAAAGTTGACCTTCATTATTTCTCCCAATGTTAAAACATTGTAGAGGATTTCCTTGTGTCCTTCCTTCGTAGACTAGAAATTTCGAAGGCAAAGTGCGGTACCTACAAATTGTTCCAGTTCATGCAAGAGTATTGGAACAGTACTTGCCTTTCTCATAACAGCTAATGAAGGAACATTTAAACTTCCTCTCCTTTTCACTCAATTCAATTCACAAGTCCT
Organism: Hyaloscypha hepaticicola; assembly: GCA_002865625.1. Classification (NCBI taxonomy): domain Eukaryota; kingdom Fungi; phylum Ascomycota; class Leotiomycetes; order Helotiales; family Hyaloscyphaceae; genus Hyaloscypha; species Hyaloscypha hepaticicola. The sequence continues at coordinate 638,423 of KZ613477.1, forward strand.
CAAAATGGCAAAACAAATGTTCCCCCATAACGGCACTTTCGTTCCAATGCTGGTCCACATCTGCTTCAGCAAGCCAACTCGGAAGCTCCGTTCGAAAGCCTCCTCTTCAGCAGACTACTCCCAGCCGCCAAGCAGCACCGGAATTATCCACATTGGCGTCAATCACACCATCGAGACCATGAAAGAGAGTATTGTCACTTTACTCGGCAAGGACACGTTCGGCGTCGACAAGATTCGAGAAGATGGGAATTGGCTGGATGTTGGAGAGATCCAATGGAGTTTCAATGTTGACTGGGAGTGCCAAGGCGTTCCAAATACTAGGCTTGTTACTGATGTGGATTTGGAGAGGGCTTTGGAGCTTTTGGAGACGAGGGGTTGGAAGGGTCATATTGTTGCGAGTTGCATCAAGGAATGAGATGATAGTTGAGCTTGGAATGAGTATTGTGTAACATGAATTAATGATTCAGATAGTTTGTATCCAAGGGAAAGAGGCCAGAGAAAGTTGAGTTGTGTTCCAGCCGGCATGCATTGTTTGATGCTGGATCCAGTTTTCGATCACTGAGAACATGTCCTCGTGCTGCTGTCCCAGAAGCCACTGCTTATTTCAAACTTCTTCTACGGGTTGCCATAGACTGAGTTTGGGGAATGAATCAGATGTTTCCACCGAAGGAAAATAAATTAGAAATGTGCGAATCTTGAATTGCGCTTAAAGGGTACTAGTTTTTGGTTGCAGCGTTCAAATCACCTACCCGATCATCTTGTCTCCGTGTAAGTACTCCATAGGGCAGTGAAATCTTTGCAGCTTTTATTCCTTCTTAAATAAGTTGTGCGTTTCTCAGATGTGGTGCTGAATTGATTCTTGACTTCGGCAAGTATTCAAAGCCTCTTTTATCCTTGAACCTCTCCCAGATCTTCCTCAATTAACATCTACTAAATCAAAGTTTCAAAACCTAAGTAAGATACAAAAGTATAACTCTATTTTTCTCTGTAAATCTTGCTTGTGGTTTTATTGTCATGGTCAGACGACTTGGGGATGATTCCGCTTGTGACCAAAACTCACTCGCAATACTTCAAATACCCACAGACTCAGGATTAATTTTCCCTTTCGCTGGTTTCGTTTTAGTCTGCGGACGTGAGCAACTACTGCTTTAACCTGAGCTGAGGGTGAGCATGCCGGAGCAGAGCCTGAGCAGAGCCTGAGTATCCTAAGGGTCCCAATACGTTGACCCCATAGGGTCAGAAAATAGGCTTAGTCAGCCTGGTTTTCGCACCCTACTCCTTACCAAAATGATCGCGCGGCGCGATCGCATCAACTTGCACTGTAATTTTGCTGGCAATTGATGTGCGCGCGGCCAATTTGCATCGCAATTATAAATATTCCATTATTTGTATTAGCCTCTCTATTACTCTTACTAACGCCCTCCTGCTTCCCCTTCTTATTAAGAGGGGCACAAAAGCTTGTAGTAGAAGCGCTGTAACTTAGCGATGCAAGTACTATAGACTAGTGGACTAAGCGCTATAGATTAGCGATGTCAGTACTATAAATTAGCGATATGAGCGCTGGAAATTAGCGACGTGAGCTCTGTAGGTGAGCGATGTGAGCGCTATAGATTAGTGATGTGAGCGCTGTAACTTAGCGAGTAAGGCGTCAGTTTTGGTGGGGTGCGCCCCGCTTAGTCAGCTCTAAACTGACCCCATAGGGTCAACGTATTGGGACCCGTATCCTAAGCACGTGCTGAGTCAGCGTACGCACTATAATGTGGAACCCATTTTGGCCTCCTGTGTGCCCCGGCTACAGTTTCCTTACCGAGTTTTCCCCAGGAATCCGTTTCTGCTCTTCCGTAGGGTTTCTGCCAGAGCAGATTTTGAATCCCTTCCATCAAATAGCACGTGACTCGTAGTTCAAACTCACAGCTGGAATTTACCCGGAGTAATCCCGACAAGCGAAACGCCGTCCCTTTCACAAAGTTCAATATCACTTTCATCTTCCCACACATCTCGAGAAGCCAACGTCACATCTGCGCAAATAAAACGCCAGTTTTATAGCCTAGGTCATTGTTTCTTGAAATTCATCCGAGCGACTGCTGTCACAGGCAGTCTAAGCCGCCATGCCATATGATAATCATGTTCCTCTGGCAATGAAAAGTGCCAATCGAGATATCGACAACGAAGCCTTGGTGTCTCACATATGTCGGCATTGCAACAACATCATTTTTAAAGGTGACATCTTTGATACATTGCATCAACTTGTACAAAAGCACTTGAATCCCGTCCCCTCGAACCATGTTACTATCAGAAATCTGCAAGGTTTCAGCTATCGCATGGCCGACAAGAACGTCCTCTATTCCGACTGGCGAAATGGCACGCTCTGTCCACTACTGAAGCTCATATTACTACAGCATCCCGAATTACCTAATATCGATCGGGCTCTGGGATGGCCGCCCATCTTGACGGACTTGAGATTAAAGCTCTCGGTCGGTTTTGGCCAAGGCAACCGACTGCAACTTCAAGCACATCTTCATTTTGACACCCCAGAACAACCGAGATCTACGCTCTGGAAAGCATTTCCTCTTCCAGATGCTGACTGGCTACAATTCGGGGATCTAAAGAACAATAAGGTCTTCAGAGCACATAGAACCGAAATTGTCGGCCCCCCGAACCTTCACGTCGCATCTGAGGCCGCCATGGCACAGGCTCGCGAGTGGCTAGCAATTTGCCGATTCGAACCCGGACCTCATTCAAGATGCCAAAGTACTGCTAGATACGCGATGCCGAGGCGACTGGTGGAGCTAGATTCAGCTACCAAAGTCCGGGTCGTCGAAGTCCAGCAAGACATACCATATGTTGTACTCTCATACTGTTGGGGCGGCGATCAGTTGAAGCTCTTGAGCTCGAACACGTCGACTTTTACGTCACAAGAAGGACCAGAACTGTTGGAGCTCTCGCAGTCTGTACGCGACGCCGTTTGCGTGACATGGAATCTGGGCCTTCGCTATCTTTGGGTGGACGCTCTTTGTATCATCCAAGACGATGGCACGGATCTCGCCTCGGAACTGGCAAAGATGGCGGACATTTACGAAGGCGCATTATTCACGATCGCGGCAGGCAGTGTCGCGAGATGCTCGGAAGGATTTCTTCACCAGAGACGCCTCCAAGACACCTTCCGCATCTCCATCGAAGACACACAGGGATATCAGGGCAGTCTTCTCCTCCAAAATACTAGAGTGAAGTTTGCGGCAGAGGCTCTCGATCCTATCGTATTACGTGCCTGGACATTTCAAGAAGGTGTGTCTTCCTTTCGTCTCCATTTTACGCTTCCATCTGCCGCACAAGTCGAATTTTCAAGTTTGGCTAAAGGGTATCCATTAGTTTTGCTGTCCTCAAGGCTGCTGTACTTTGGGCTAGAGAAACTCGAATGGTCTTGTGCGGCACACGGCGGCGACTTGTCCGACGGCGGAAGTCCCTCGCACATTCATTTCCCGCGCTACAGATGGCGGCAGCTCCCTGAAATGGGCCATACAAGTTCTGTGGCCCGTGTTGAATCCTACTGGGCGAACGTCCTTACCGACTACACCAAAAGAGCCCTCACAGTTCCCTCGGACAAGCTAGTAGCTCTCTCCGCGGTGGCGCAACGATTCGCCGAGCGTGCACGGGGCGGAAGCTACCTGACGTATCTTGCTGGAATATGGCTAGAACATCTCCCGTTCGGGTTACTATGGTATAATGACAACGATGACGACGCCTCAGAAAGTCAGAGCCATCCAACTTCGAGGGCTTCTTCGTGGCGAGCACCTTCCTGGTCTTGGGCATCCATGGACGGCCCATTGAATTTCTTTAGGCTCGCAAACGGCGATAGCGGCCAATCAAAGCTAGATATGAACGGCCCTTTAGAGATTATAAACTATCGTGTTCAGCTGAAATTTGACAACGCGCCGTACGCCGGCGTGGTGAAAGCAGAGCTAGAGTTGACAGGATTACTAAAACATGTCAACCTTGACTACCACTCGGGAGCCCTCGAGATAAAATTGGATCCAGACGGTCAATTAGACGTAGGTACGTGGCCAGAAGAGATCTATTGGGACGAGCCGCCTTCCCCCGACAATTTAGAGAAATATAGCCGTGTCTTACTTCTTGAGATCATCTCGCCTTGGCGCAACAATGATTTAGATGGCGAGCCCAATGAGTATATTATGTGGACATTAATCCTCGCTGAAAAAGAAAATGGAATGTGTTATCCCTTCGACTGCTGAGACATTGTCCAGCGCTAAGCAGGGGAGTCTCGCTTGGCGCCCGAGCATTAACCGAGCATAATTTTATGTACCTTTGTATACAAATTTATTAGTAAGCTACATTAACTGAATGATAACTCCGCCAGCACCCCCCCTCTTTACAGAGGGGAACATCACAAAATACACAACCACCTCGTGGGCGTTTCAGAGTACCCTTTACTTCCTTTCCTAATACCCTCCTACACTTGGCCTCGTAGGAACACCACGCGCAGGTAGCCTTATTCGGACGTTTCTCCCAATAATGCAGGTGTTGAAGTTCAGGACTAAATACCCTCCTACCTCCTAATCCTACCCGTAAGCTCTGAAGCTTCGCTTTCTCCGAATAACTTAACAGCTTACGAGCAAGCTCCTGCCTAAATTGCAAGTGCGAAAGCGGGTGTTTTTCAGTCGTGTGCAAGCGATATAGTATATAACTGTTCACGCAAGCTACGTCAATCAACCAGTAGAATAAAGGCCACCAGTTCCTCAAGCTAGACTTGTGGGTTTCGTATACTTCCCTAAATTGATTTGCGAGATCGACACCTCCCATATTATGGTTGTAATCGTCGATAAAACAAGGAATCCGGAGCTCCTTAACTGAATCCGTTCCAAAAACCTCCCGTACGATACGCCCATTTGTTAACGTCTTTGCAGGACGTCTCCTTTTCCTCTCTACCATATCCTCCGCTTTATTCACAGTATGGATATTACTTAACGCGAGAACAATATTATTATCCTGCCAAGCTAAGCAGAGTATATCCTGTTCCACCGTCGCCAAGAGAGTATTCCAGGATAGTTTTTTTGCAAATCGTTTTTTTATTATCGACAGAGAATCAGGGAACGCCTTGTGCGGGCACGTAGTTCCCACAACACCAAACTTGCAAGCCTGTAGCTCAACAAATAAGGGTATTAAGGTGAAGTAATTGTCCATATATATTGCAAACTGCCGTCGGGGGAGCGTAAGTGCAAGCGTACGCACGAGACTGCCGGTGGGTGTGAGGGTAGGGTGTTTGAATATGGCCTGTAAACCCTTCTCTCTTGAGCTCCATATCCAAGCATATAAATAACCGTGATCCGCGATCCCAAATACCTTATATCCCTCTTTAATTGGTTTTTTGGGCATTTTATAGGTGTGAGAGGACCTAAATAATTAATTATTAGCGGGGTAGCGGGGTAAGAGAAGATTGAAAAAGAGAATTATACTTACCGACCAAAAAATCGCACCATAACTTCGTCGATACTCACTTTTGACAAAGGAGAGAAATATTCCTGAGATGATTTTTGAATGACTGAAGCAAGAGGTTCCAGCTTATACTACCAAATTTTGTTAATGGGCAGATAATAATTATTACATTCGTTATTTTCGGGACATGAGATATGGCAATAACACTTGATTTGTTAAAAACGATTTAACGATATATGGATTGTTATTGAGTGTAAAGGATCTATATCAAAGTCTGAATTCCAGTATAGCTCAATCTTAGACTCATGATGGATCCCCATATAAATAACAGCGCCGATAAAAGTATATAGCTCCTCTAAAAGTAGATCCGACCATTCCCGTGCCCTCTCTTGTTATACCCGTATCCTGTGTAAATTCGCGTATCGATTGGTATTCGTAGTAATCGTTTTGAAGATATCGGGAGTAAAGAACAGGCTGAAATAGTCGAATGGGCGTGGGTTTGAAGGGAAGGAAGCAAGCAGGAGTGCTTTAGCTGACTGGCGGGGCTCGCATTCAAAGGGCGTATATGCAACGTTAGTAACCGGCCCTAACTTTTCGATTATATCCTCAAGAACCTTCGATTTTCGTCCTGTAGGTTGTAGAGGTGTGCTGGATCGCACGCTATAACAAGCGCTGGAAGCGTCGGAAAAGTCGCTGGAATCGGCCATTAGAACGCGTTAATTTAGGGAGAAATGCGGAGCGCGTTTTCATTTAGTTAATATAGCTTACTAATAAATTTGTATACAAAGGTACATAAAATTATGCTCGGTTAATGCTCGGGCGCCAAGCGAGACTCCCCTGCTTAGCGCTGGACAATGTCTCAGCAGTCGAAGGGATAGACTCGGATTGCTGAACTCGTTTTGGGGGCGAGACTTTGAAGCGTGGAAAGCCTCATTCCAAAAGCGAACTATAACTTTTCTATAATATTTACGGAATAGCTTATTTAGAAGTTTTAATAGTTTATAATCTCGATTTAGCGAGAAGTTAAAACACGTGATAATATAGTTAATCTTGCTTAGGATGATTAGGCTTATTTAGGTGAGCTGCTCAGGGTGCTTAGGGTGCTCAAGTGAGTTGCTCAGGGTACTTAGGTTACTCAGGCGAGTCGACTAAGCAGAGGGTGAGGCGAGGGTGATTAGCGCCTGAGCAAGAGCAGCAAGCTTACTAACTCCATACGGAACTCAAGAAAGAGAAAATTGATTTATAATACCCAAGTATTTTTCAGTCATCAACGTCTCTTCACATATCTATTTTGAAATTAACCACGGGATCCGACTCGAATTGATATCTTGTTTTTCTATAATCATATGGTGGGGCATAAATAACGTTCAAGGTCTCAAAGTGTTTAAAGGCAAATCAAAACAATCGAGTTCATTCAAAATTATTTTGGAAACAAAATCCAATGGACATTATCATGACCTATTGCAGAACCACTTTTATGCCCCATGAACATACTCAATCTGGGCAGCTGTGATTCAGAACTCCCTTTTGGTCCTGCTAATGCCAGCTCTGTTTGCTTTTGATGACTAATTCTACATAGAGCACTGCGAATTCCTCTTCTCATACCAATCCGTGTAAGCCATCCTCCACAAACTGCGTTGTTCCTTCAGTGGGAGCTTTCCAAGAGACACGATCCTTGGTATACTGCTCCATCGTAGGTCTCAATTTAGTCTCCATCAGAGTGAAATCATCCACACTGCCCAGACGCAGAATACTCATTCCCGGGAAAGCCGCACCGACACGATACATGAGCGAACCGCAAGTTGAACAGAAGTAATTGGTCATGGTGTTCTCCTTTCCCGGTTCCTTGAAGAAAATCGTCTTCGATTGAGCGAACGTCTTCAGGTTTTCCTGGCCGCGTAGGTGCTTCAAGTGGGTGTCGAGAACTGTGAAATTGCTTGCGTGGATTGATGCGGTCAGTTTGTGACAGTCGGAACAGTTGCAGATAAATGAGCCGACGAAACCAGGGCCATGAGTTGGCTGGGGTTATGTTAGAATGGGAGAAACTCAATAGTAAACTCAGTTCTAAAACTTACGAAAGAAAGTTGCACGGCTCCACAGAAACATGAAGCAGTCGCTTCATCATCGGTGGACCAGCCGTCATCGGCCAAGCCAGCCACAGGGAAGTAGGGTTTGGATTTGTCCCAGGTAGTGGAGGTAGTGGTAGAAGCCATTTTTTTGAACAGGAGTTCGAAATATTGGAGTTTTAATGTGATGCTTGGAGCACTTAAATCAATGAAGAATCGATGTCGAGAGCAACGAGGCGAAATGTTGAAGATGTTAAAGTAATGTTTGAATTTTTGATGTCTCTTTAACAAGAGGAGGCATGTTTTATATAAGAATATCTCAATGTAAGACTACCAAATAGCCTCGAAGAATTTCGATATCTCCTAGTGGTCCTCGCACAGCCACGTACGTAGCTCAAAGCATTCGTGGGCTGATTCCTAATCAGAAAGGTTGGGGTAGCTCTGAGGGTGGGGTGGTAGCTTTGTAACAAAGCAAGCTAGTTGGCTCGCCAAGCTCGTTACGCTCATCCGAGTCCCATATTTAAGCGGGGCAACCCTGTCAGCGATGCTTTGTCGTGTAATGATGGAAGGAGTCGGACTACAGGGAAAATCTAGGGAACGGTTTTCGTGGTGATTACGAAGCACATGTGACTTGCAGATCTTCATGTTAGGAGTCGATTCTTGAACAGGCTTCTATTTTTGCTTAGCACTGACAAGTTGTGTTAAAGTTGGCTATCATTTTTTGTTTCTTATCTTAGGAAAGGAGAAAAAGAGGGTTTGCAAGAATATAGGAAAGTCTAATTCACGAAAGCACTCAGTAAGAAAATCGACGAGACCAAAACAGAGCTCGCCAGATGTTGAGCTTACGTTCTAACAGGTCCACTTTATCCGAAGCATGAGTAAAACAGTAAAATTCATGAAACCCCCAAAGAGACTTTTGTGGCAAGGATCTCGTCCTCCACATTTAGGATCAAATTCCTCAGCGAGCCACTCCATGTTCTAGTTAGAATCCAGAGATATTGTACCAATTGATAAAAGATTCATAGAAACTACTTCCCCAAACTAAGTTTACTTGCATGAACGTACAAAAGCTCTCGCAAGCCTCATCAGACCATTTTTCTATGCAAGTATGACAGGCTAAGCTTATTTACTTTCCAGACTCCACACAGAAGCATCATATTCATCCATCAATTTGACGTATTCCTCACCACCAGTAGCCCACCCTTTGATTCCTTCCTCTAGAGCGTAGCTTTCCATCTCGGTGTCCTTCTGGTCTTGAATATAGTCAGAGAACCAGCCGGCAGCGCGAGATCCGCGGCCCCTTGAAGACCCTGCGTAAAGTATTAGCTTCATATAGTCGAAACTAGGAATGAAGGAGTGGTTCAATTACATACCGCAATACCAGATCACACTAGAAATCCCGGCCTTGCTGAAGAGAGTATACAGGGCAGGAATTGTAGGATAGAGTGATTGAGCAGGGAGATTAATCGACCCGTGAATGGTACCACCCTATTGTAAAATCAGCTACACGCATCGGTGAGAATATCTGTCGGCAACCAAATATCAAGATGGCCCGTGGAAGCAGGTTTACCTCAAAGTCTGTACGGCGAAGATCAACTAGAACGAAGTCCTTCCCAGCCACCTTTCCCTTTTTCATCCATGAAAGCAAAGTTTGTCTTGTGACCCATGAGGCGGCATTTCGCGAGGCAGGATAAGCAGCATGCCATGGTTTTGGCTGTTCTTCGTTGGCAGCCACAGGTTGCTTGGCAGTCATAATGAAGGAAATCCAAGAAGAAACTCTTGGTCAGAATGGGAAGATGGTTTGGAAATAGAACGAGAATACGGTCGTGGGGACTCTGATGGACAAGGCAGGCAGATACACTGAGATTAGATGATTTTATGTTTAATAGAACGCGGTTTTTCGTTTCACGGTAGAATGAGCGGAAGCGAAGAAGAAGTTCGGGGAAGGCAGATTTCGCGAACAAAAACAGGGGGGAGTGGAATGTCACTCGCTTAGGGCGGGAGCATGTCACTCCCGGATTTTCATTGGGTATTTGATATCGCCAGACCCTTACGTGGCAGAGCGCAGCAAAATGAACTGTGAGGACTACCTCGAATTCTAAGTTGGACTTTTCACTTCTCTAATTTCTAATGGAATTTTTTTGTATACACAATGTTGAATTCCTTGAAGTTTCGATCCTCTCAATCACCAAGAAGCTCCACTCCTCACTAACCGCCAGAGTTACTCATCTTCACTTCATCAAATCATTGCCAAAACTGGCTTACCTTTTCAGCTCGAGGCAAAAGCCTATCAAATCCACCCCAAAAAGTGACTTCCGAAATTGCTTTCAAGAATCAATCACTCATCTTTCCGCCAAACGAAGAGACACGAGATTCGGATTCGACTGGTGGTTCTTTGGACCCAGACGAGATCCTGAATTCCCGTTGGAAATTCTTTTGGCTGACATGAGATAGCTGTTGTTTTTCTCGTTGTGATGTAGCAATCTTGTCTAAGGTTAGATGTAAAACTCTTCAATTTGTGATGCAAGATCGCAGGATCTGGGTGCAGATTGCCTTCAGTGTGGTTGTGAAATGGATTTTTGCACCGCTCATCACAATAAGAAGAGCTTCCATTTATATCTTTTCTACTACTTTGTAACTTCCGAACTGACCCTTGCTAGCTTGGGCTTGCATGGGCTTTTCTTTCCGACGAGCCTGGCCTCCGTGAAGGCTTGTCAGCTTGATATTTGTCGGTCTTGCAAGATGTGTAGCAATAGTCCTGACATGAATAAACTCACTGGTTGGGACAATGAATATTCCGTAATTCTCGTGGTGATAAATTCCATGCTGGAGATGGTTCTCTTGGCCCTCTTCGCAACTCTGTACCTTCGAGTCATCAGCAGAGCAGATGCAACAATGTCAACTGTGTCCTACAAAGGTATTGCAACGTCTGCGGTTGTCTTCCTAGGCTTCCTCTAGCAGCTGCCATCATAATAAGATTCTCGTTCTGCAAGCTCACAAGTCTATACTGGTACGACACCGTTTTTGTCAAGCACGCAAGCCCATGGTCTCTCTTTGGTCTCCTTTCCACTATTCTCGTCCTGTTTGCTTCCCAGGGCCATCAAGTCGTGCATCAGATCGTTTCAGTTATCCGAGTCTCAGCACCACTGATTATTTACTTTGCACTTTTCTTCTTTGTCAATTTGCTAGTGACATGCATATTGGGGTGTGGCTATAAGCTCGCTGCAATGCAGAGCTTCAAGACGATAATTCCGATTGCTCGTGTTAATGTAAAACCTATCATGCATGATAGAAAATTTCTCCGGAACCTAAAGTGTTGTCAGGAAATCAATGGCAGCTTGTTGATTTGACCTAGCAAAAAAGTTCTGCTGAATTTAGAAGGGATAGACATGCGTGAGGGAGGCGAGACTGGTTTTCTCTTCTGGTGCTTGGATCCTGAGCTCCGTTGGCGAAACGTGTCAGATGGTTTAATTGGCCCGCGGTCCGCTCTAGCGAAAGAAACATGCTGGGGGAATCAGAAAATAGGAGTGAAGAGTATAAGGGCATGATAAGATTTGCAGCTGCGAAAGGATTCTGTATGGGGAAAGCCTTGCATTTCTCTGAGGAGCTCACTCTCTTCGCTTCTCTAATCGGCATCTGATGTCAACAAATATTTCAGGGGCAAACACCCTGGAATTGGGCTTTCATCGCTTAGACAGCCTATTAGATACCCTGACTGCAGGCCCCGCCGTAGCGAATAAGTTTAGAGGAGTCAATTATGTAGCTACAAGTACGTGTCTTCGTTGCTGAGAAATGTAACTGAAGAATGTGAAGCATTCAAGGGAAACCTCCCGGGTGGAGCCAATTTGGGAGGTAACGATTGATGGTTGTCGTTGACCGAAAGCTGGTGCTGGTCCCAGTTGACTTGGGTATGGACGGTAGGTACTGCAGGGGTATGAACCTCCGTGGTAGGGGCCAAAAATAGTTTTTGGTCGGATCGCTACCCGTAAGCCTACCTATATGTCTCAATCAGGTCGAGTGAAAAGAGAGCGCCCGAGGAAGGTACGTTGAGTGAGTCGTTGACTCACTTGTCGCTGAAAGCTACCTAGTAAGGAGGTACCTGCTGTACCTACCGCCCTCCTCACATGCTCCTTCCACTTTAACACCAACAATCGTCGGTTCCTCAGCGTCCCCGGCGCCATGCATCACCCATCGCCCTTTTTCAGCACCCTTTTCCAGCACCCAGAACAAACTCAGTCTTCGAACCCAACTGCTGCATCTTCCCAACCAACCACACCACCTTGCAACTGGTGGCTGCCTCGCCAGACAGCCTCACTTCTTCACCGCCAGCAAAATAGGGCGATGCCTCTCCGCCCTTTCACCACCCTCTTGTCTCATCCTTTCCCACCAACAATCCTTCAGGCGGCGAGAGCTTCCTCGAGGCAGCGGATAAGGTTAGCAGCTCCCGCTGACTTAGAAATCAGCAATCGACAGCGATTTCCTACACATTCGCATCGCAGCACCCACCTCCGACAGCCTAAGCCACACGCTGCTTTCTCCGCCGCCATGCCAGAAGAGTTCGACGAGTACATTGATTGGTCCAAGGTGGACTTGCTTGATGCCTGTTATGATCCTGCCATTGGTGGCATGGGTCTTGACAGGTGAGTTTTTTTTTTTATTAGTAGCTAACAAAAAGGGTGCAAGTCGGCTACGTGTACCTTCGTCTCATGCCTGGACACCAGAGTCCAACGCGGCACCCTGGTTATTCCCGAAGACCAATGTTGAAGAAAACTGGGCACCACCAAATTATGTCGAGCATATGTCGGATGAAATCGAGACTATTACCAATGATGTTGATATGTCTGGTAACATTGCCCCGAAGCTATCCCCTAGGACTATGTCAAACTCGGCTTTGACAAGCTTCGAGAAGTCGTCAAATGCAATGAATCGGTATGTATATACCGAGAGTCCTGACTAGATCGATTTAAGTTAATCATTTGTTCAAGGCCAGCCTCTCCTTGCCGACAATGCGGTCACAAAGAGTCCGACACCCGCAAATGGTGGTCGTTGTGGGGGAAGGACTCTCAAGCGAGGCGATCCAACCACGCTGCATACAGTTGCCATGTGACGGCCTGTGACCAAAGATTCGTCATCCAGGCAGAGCGTGATGCTCACGAGCGAACACCTCATGTATCTGGCCATGGTCGCGCTTTGACGTCTACTTTGAATGATTGTGTCGAGTGTGAGGAGACATTTCCCACTAAAGCAAATCTACTTCGGCATGCCAAAGAGACACAACATCAGCCTTATGGATGTGAGTGCGGGTCTCTGTTCTCTCGACTCGATGTCCTCAATCGGCATCTTGAATCATTCAGCAACGAGGATCCCAAGTATCCTTGCAAATACTGCAAGCTTCACCGAGGACCTAACGGGTTCCGGCGTCTGGATCACTTGAAGCAGCATATTCGCAACTATCACCACCTGGAGATGGACGATGAGAGCGCCGGTGCCGAATCCCGTCTTAAATATGCCTTTCCGGTCTGCTCACACCATGGATGTCCTCAATACCGCGACATGGCATTCTTGCAACTTCCTCGAAAGTCTCAGGCTGAGAATAAGCCCTTCAGTTCTCAGTCCGCGTACACGAAACATATGCGTGACGAGCACAACGAATGCACTTTTCCTTGTGATGTTCCAGGTTGCAGCCGGATTGGAAGGCGAGGATATTTCCGCGAAAAAGATCTCTTGAATCATCGTCGAAAAGAACATCCAGATGCACCGAAATACGTCGTGGCAAAAAGAGAGCTCTGTATTCATTGCACTGAGCCCGGTTGCGGTGCTCAGTTGGACCCCTCGTCTATGCATTGGCATATGGCGCTTCATGCATAGATGAGAATTTCCACGGAGCGAGAGAAAACGAAGCTGCGTACCCACAAAGGCAGTAGTTTTAGCTTTTCATCACTGCCGGCGAAATCGAGTAGTAGTAGACACTTAATACTAGTCTGCATCCACTCGAGTAACCCCGGCTCCTTTAAACAATTGATTTTCGGATGCCGCCATACCAAATCCCGCCTCACGTCTCAATTTTAGTCCACTCGAATCTTTGCTTGAATCGACCTGCCGCCTCTCTTCCTTGCATCTCGTATTTCCGCCCACTGGATTTTGCTCCTTCCTTTTCTTCTGTCGCTCATTACTGATTGGTGGTCCGCTTTGCTCTGATTTACTCGATGGAAATTCTATCTCATTCACGTTAGTTAGTCTTTGCCAATGCAATGCCTTGTTCTGCACTCTACCTCTTTGACATCTCTGCCAACCTTTGCACTGAAGCCACACACCATCAATCCCACATTAATTCAAGATATATCAGCCTATCAATCACAGAAGTGACTATATCAGCGGGAAGGGTATGCCGAAAAGTTAGAGACGATGTATTAGCAGAAAATCCCTCTTCTGGAAGACTTTTACATTTTCCCCATCTGCAACTTCAGTGCTTCACGGCATGCGCAAGTCTATCCCCATCTTCCCGAATGTATGAAAGCCCGACTCTGCAGGTATGGTGGGATCACAAAGTAGTAAGCGTGCATCTAAGGTTGGTTCCTTGATGATTGCTCTACTATGAAACATTTGCTTCTCAAATTTTCCTTACTCCGAAGTATCGTCGCAAGCCGATCAATGGGGTGCTAGTCTTTGGGACATATCCAGGTCAGCGAAGACGAACTCCAGTGTTGCTGTGGGAGATGAGAATCCGACCAGTTCAGGTGATCGAAGTCAGTGAGAACTTCTCCGCGTGTGCTGCCACGCAGCTGGAGAACTGATTCATGGGATACGTGAAGACCTTTGAGAAGTTCTCCCGCTGTATGCTGAAATAATCCGACAATTGAGATGGCAAAATTTCTGGTGAGGGGAATCGAAATCGGCGGGTATGGCAGCTGATATCAAAACTCGCGCTCGCTGTGAGAAATGTGTTGACATCTTATGATGTTTAAAAAAGATCGAGGAGCGTCAAGACTCTCGCAACTTGTTGAGGCAGACTTGGCAGACGAGCAGAGAACAATGTGGGCATCTGTGTCCAACCATCCCTCACTTCTGGCCACAAGAAGTGCACTTGATCTTCTTGGAATGCTTCTCCTTAGCCCAGAAAACCGAATGAAGGCACAAACTCTGCTTCTCAGCTTCAGTGACAGCATCATTCTCAGCCCAGACCTTCTCGATTCTGGCTCGCTCCAGTTGCTCCTGGCTTGCCTTCCTCGCGGCCTTCTCCGCCTCCTCAGCAGCTTTGGCTTCAACCTTAGCTTTCTCTCGTGCTTGCTCTCCCTCCCTACGTCGTCGTACTTCATCAATAATTCTTTGTCGCCACGCTGCCTCGGCTTTCTGTTGCTGTTCGCGTTCCTTGCGCATCTCTTCGGGACTCATACGTGGTGGGGGACCGAAGTAGGAAAAGTGACCATCAGAGTAGATTCCGCCACCTCCGAAGAAGCGAGTAAAATCACGATTTGGGCGGTAACGAGGGCGCAGAAAATCCTCGAAGGGGAAGGGGACGTCATACTCATCGTCGGTGTAGTACCCATCGTCGTCTTCGGAGTCGTAGTAGAAGGCGCTGCGGCCATTAGATAGACGGTTGGTAGAACGAGAAGAGCGCGCATCATAGATTGCACGGGACCTCTCGTCAGATAGTGTTTCGTGGGCAACCTGGATCTATATTGATCAGCAATATTAGCACAAGATTTTGGGAGGCGGGAATGGGGGTTGCTTTGGAGAGTGTGCGGTTCACCTTTTGGAAAGCAGCCGTGGATTCTGGATTGTCGAGATTCTTGTCAGGGTGGTGGATTCTTGCAAGGCGTCGGTAGGAACTCTTGATCTCCTCATTAGTGGCCGTTCGTTCGATCTCCAGAGCCTCGTAGTAGTCGAATGTTGTTGGAGGCATCTTGCAAACGGATGGCTACCACCGAATCGAAAAGAATGTGAGTGGTAATTATCGGAGAGAAGAGCGGTTGGAAAGAAAGAAAAGACAGATATTCTATTCTTCGTTATGAGAATGAAACGACAAATTCTGAAGAAAAGGTTGGAAAGAAGAGATCGGGGTTCGAGAAGCGACATGAGCTTGAAATACGTTTAACGAGGGTGAGACGCGTTGGAGCACGGTCGCACAGCGCGACAACACGCCAGATCACGTGACAGCATATGCTTCCTCTTCTCCTCCCTTCCCTTAAACGCCTGTTTACATAGTTATTTAAGCTGAAGATGGACTTATAACACCTTACAGCTTCTCGGGAACGGATAGGTACCGACTTCCCTGGGCCTTTCAGCCCTGCATCTTGGCGTGGACCCTGGCTGCAGATCAACCCCTCATCGCGTCCAGCCGGAGTGCTTTACTCCATCTTACTGCTTCCTTACGCACAATGACAGTTTCATGACACCGCGATTAGTTCGTTGTACGCCCTTTCAGATACCTCCTCGGAGGCGGGGTAGCAGGTAGGTATATACCTGGCAGTCTTTTCGGTCTTTTCTTTTTTCATTTCTAGAATCTTATCAAAGGTGTATATCAATATGGCTACTGAAACAGCTCCGGTTAACAACGAAGTAGCCCTCCTCCTCAAGCTCCTTCACAAACCAGGAGATCCCATCGTTCTCACCAACATCTACGATGAAGCATCCACCAACGCCATCATCTCACTCAACGGACCATCCTCCCCCAAACTCGTCAAAGCCCTCGCCACAACCTCCTACGGCATAGCGAATACATTCTCCGTGCCTGATGCCTCCTTAACCTTGAACCAGAATCTAGCCGGCGTCCAGAAAATTGCTCCTCTCGCACGCTCTGCCGGTCTTCCCTTGACAGTCGATCTGCAAGACGGCTACGGCGAATTCCTCGATCAATCCATCTATCGAATCATCTATGCTGGGGCAGTAGGCGCTAATATCGAAGATTCATATCCGGAGAAGGGATTTGGTGATGGAATGAGCTGTTTGAGGAGCGTAGAGGAGTCTGCCGAGAGAATTAGGCTTGCGATCAAATACGCCGCGGATGTGGGACTTCGGGACTTCGTGGTTAATGCTCGGACGGACGTGCTGAGGTTGAAGCCGAATCCCGAGGGTTGGAGTAGGGAGATGATGGTACAAGAGGCAGTGAAGAGGGGTAAGGCATTCTTGGATGCTGGAGCGACTTGTGTTTTTGTCTGGGGTGGCGCGGCGGGGGAAATCAGTAGAGAGGAGGTGATACTTCTGGTGAAAGAGTTTGACGGGAGACTGGCAGTCAAATTGGCGGACGGAAAAAATGGGCTCTCCGTCGAGGAATTGGGAAAGTTGGGCGTGTGTAGGATCAGTGTGGGAGCGGGGCTCTATTGCCAAGACATGGACTGTCTTCGGAAGAAGGCTGAAAGGATCCTGGGGGGTGGTCAGTTATGGAGCGAGGAGGACTGAATGGTGGTAATAAACAACCCGAATGTTTCAGACTGTTGGTCACCAAGGGCACTATTATCAAAGCCGAGTGGCAAGCGAAAAGAAAACCTTCATTTCTCGTAAGTATCTATCTATCTCAATCGTGTCATCATCGTTCGTCATTCTAAATACATTCATTTCTTTGCTTTCTTCAATATCTTACGTGTCTCCTTCTCTTCTAGATCATCCTCTGCCTTTCTCTTCACTGCTTTCTTGGCGTCTAATCGAGTCCTAATCTTCTCTTTCTTCACCGATGTCGAAACCTTTCCCCACCAATGTCTCTTCTTCAAATGCCCTTGGAACTTCTCTTTGGGTGTCTGCTTGCCACAAGGGCACTTGGTTTTCCTCCCTTTAGGCGTGGCCAGGAATTCGTCCCACAGCTTCGTAGCTTCCTTTGCCCAAGCGGGATTTTCTTCGACCCATTCTCGAATTCGTTCAATCGAGTCGATCCATGAGGATATTCCCCTCACATATCGGGGTTTAGAGAGTGCCAAATCAACCGACCCGAGGTATCTGTCAAAGACTTCGTTTTGGAAACTTGGGGCGCCAACTTGGTCGAGACCGGCAGTGAGAAGCGCAGAGAGTGCTTGGCAGGATTTCGGCGTATTAAAGTCAATTGCCACCAGGAAACCTCCGTGGAGAGTAAAGACCGCATGAATGCACCCGACTGGCAAGTAAATGCTCTCGGCCGATGTTGTCTTGAAGAGTAACCCACCCTCCAACTTCCGTCCAATTCTCACGAGCTTAGCCTTTTGGCCCTCGGCGGAAGCCATAAGTCGGAGATTTTGGGCCGTAGGAGGGAACACCAGCCAGAGCTTGATACAGGGGCCCATTGGCGAGGAGATCCCATCGGCGGAGTCGATATGTAGGTCTGTGAAACCGTATTTGGGGGTGAGAAGAAGTTGGAGGTTGCTTTCGTCGTGGGGCTCCACGAATTCAGATAGGGCGAGAGGAGCGGAGAATGATGTGTCGGGAATACTTGGCAGGTTTAAGCCAATAAGTGATATGGGGTATAGCTCTTTTGGGTCGTGTAACTGTGCAACTGAGATTCGAGGGTCGACCTTGGTGTCGACCTCTCCTCGGCGGTAGGCGGCGATGGTGGTGTTGGGGTCGGCGATGGCGTCCAGTGTTTCAAGGATGAGCTTAGTGCTTTCGGGTGGGTTCTCGTTCCAGCACTCAGCAGACTTGAATAGGCGTGGAAGAGTAGTAGTCGATGTCTCCCAGAGGCTCTCTGTCTCGGGTGGGACGTTGTCGAGGGTGCAGAGGATGATGTTTGAAATAGCTTTGAGGATTGCTGGGTTAAACCCTTCGAGCAAGACCGAAAGATCCTCCATGGCTGTAGCAGAAGGTGTAAGGAGAGATGATTTGAGACAAGATTCGAAGAGTTGAAGAGAGTTGAAGGAGGTCAAAGTATCAACGAATTCAAAGCTCTGAGACAGAAATTTCAATCTCGAAATTCTTGGAATCGTGGTGGGAAAGGAAATGCAAAAAGAAAGGGAAAGAAGTTGTTGATTATAGGAAAGTTGAAACTTTTCATTGTCATTGGACTTTGATTGTGCTTTTTCCGGATCGCATTGTGGATGGAGAGTGAATAGGTAATTAGGACAATAGGAAACACAGTACTTGAACACAATCGAAACTCGGATGGCTACACGGCATTCTATGGAAGGGAAGAGGCACCTCAAAGTCCTCATCTATCTTTCCTACTGACTCTTGGAGAGCCGGGTATTGTGCATGTTTCGGGAAAGTCCTCGATTTGGGGGACAAAGGGGTGGTTTCAGCACGTGATCATACAACCGAGCAAATGCCGTACGAGAAGCACCTTCCATTCAGATCCCCCTTTATCAGTCATTCATGCAATTTCCCCTACTTAGATTTCGCAAGGCTGCTTCCCAACGCATATTATGTTTTACAATCAGCCAAATACCTTTCCCCAATACCCAAAACAACCGATCATGCCAGTCGGCAAGCATCCAAACGTCATTTATTCCTCAACTGCATCCTCGTTATCTTCAGTATCATTGCTCTGCTTCAGCTGCCTATCAACTTCTGCTTCTTTCTTGAGATTAGCTGCCTTTCTGTCCGCCTCAGCAAATTCTTTGAGCAACTTATCACCCACTTCAAGCTCCTTGTCAATTGGTTCTCGCGAGTCCGTAAAGTGCACTTCCTTCAACCGAGTTTCAACTTCTTTTGCGAATTGGTCATCCTCGTCGAAGGAATTTTCGGAATCGC
Source organism: Hyaloscypha hepaticicola (assembly GCA_002865625.1). Classification (NCBI taxonomy): domain Eukaryota; kingdom Fungi; phylum Ascomycota; class Leotiomycetes; order Helotiales; family Hyaloscyphaceae; genus Hyaloscypha; species Hyaloscypha hepaticicola. The sequence goes on from KZ613477.1 coordinate 657,589, forward strand.
CAATTTCGAGCGACGGGGATTCCCCGTCAGCCACATTATTGAAGATATTTGCCAAGTACTTCCCTGTCTCGATATCGAGGTAGTTTTCAGATGGGAACTCGGTCTTCATCAACTTTCCGTTCCTCTCGACCCAGGCAACATCAACAGTAACATGCCCAGCCGGCCAAGCACCAGTTTGTCTTCTGACCAGGTCAAAATCTTTTTCTACCATTGTGCGTAGATCCAAGACGTCGCAGAGTCGACTGGATGACATGGCTGTTCCCGGTGCCAAGTAGAAGAAAACTTCTTGGCGAGGGTCAACCGTGGGACCGGGCTCGTATGTATCTCCGCGTCCTTTTTTCTCGGAAGTGAGAAGCACCTCCCTCAATTCGCTGAATCTTATCCATAACTTCAAAGAGGCCTGATCAATGTCCTTGAATATGTCGCGGTTGATCGCAACCCGTTGGACTTTGCTAAGCTCCGTGCTTTCCATAGCAGCAATGAATAAGCCAACTTGATTCGCTGTCATCATTGGGGAGAAGAAAAGGATTGTGTTCTGGCTGTTGAAATACACTAATCCAGGATTGGGAATGATGCTTGCCGTAGTATTCGCGAATAATTCGGGGAGGTCAGCAAATGGGGAGACGTGTGGTTGAAGTCGAACGTTTTCCATGGAGGGCGTTTCGCTGAGATACAACTCACTGTCCGGGCCGGACCAGAAAATCTCCATGATATCGCCGATTCGACCATCTGTGAGCCGGAAAATCTCTTCCTCAGCATTGGCTGCTGCCTTCCTGCAATCCTTCGCGATATCCCAGATTTTTCTTGTCGTATAGTCCGAAGGGAGGTTAAGTCTGACTGCCATGATTGCGAAGTGGAATTGGAGGGTACTTGATCTTGCATGCAGGCTGCTTGATTTGGGAGGAGCTAGATCGAGCAAGCGCTCTACTTTTATCTTCGAGCTCTCCTTTCTCCCGCGTTGACATCAAAGAATCTACCAATAATTGGGTACGTGATCTCCATGGTGCCTGATACACAGAAGTTATGAGAACGACAAAAATAAAGATTGCTTCAAAAATCTTCCTTGATCTATACGTCTCTTACCTTGCTCTGACGTCTTTTCTTTGTATCCATGCCTGCAGCTTGTGAGCTTTCATTGTTCAAACACGTATTTTGGACAATGAGTCCCGTCGACACTAACATGACATTGATCCATTTCTTTCTGCTTCCACATTTTCGGAGCTTCTCTGCCTGAAAAAATGCATCAGTGGAAAATAAAAGATCGTCACAGTTTATGCATTGCCTGCAGTTGCTCTACGCTCTTTCGTACTACCTCTGTGTCTAGGTATTGCAGGCTTTCATTCTACTCTGCGCCTTGGAAACACCTGACGTTGCTACTCTGTAACGCTTCTTTTGAGCAACGGCTCATTGACTTGCTCCCCAAAGTTCAATTTTTCTCCTTTGCACGCAGCAGGGGCGAGAGTTTTCTCGGAATCTTGGACTTCGATTGTTGAATTTCTTTGTTCCGGACTTCCCTGAGGTGGAAGTCTTGGATCTCTTGTTGTGTTCAGATGAGATGTGTTTGTTTCAGCACAGCTCTTTGCACAGGGTGTAACTTGAGAGTATACCTTCTCGCTTTGTGATACTTTGGGTCGCCCTAATACCTCTTAAGGAATCAATCAGGGGGGGATTATCCTCCGTGTCCACTTCTCTACTCACCTGCGTCATTTCATTCATCAATGCAATTTTGCCTCTTTTCTAACCTTGCCATAAATGCTCGCAAGCTTTTCGTCCCATGACGGTGCCGTCGAACAAAATATTAGAGAAGTGGCGCCTCACAATAGGAGTAGCAACCTCCCTGAATGTCCGGCTGTGGACTTAATAATTTGGCAATTGTATCAAAACGCTGGAATCAATTGTCAGCGCGGATGAAACTCCAGGGGCCGCGGTTAGGTTTTCGAGCCAAGACTTCATCCTGAACGGTGGTAAGACGGAAAGGAACGAGAGCCGTAGCCGAGAAGAGATTGAGGTGGACCATTCCCAGAAGCATGTGGCCAAGTACGTTTGCGGAGGCTTCTTGAGCGAGGGTCTGTCAGTTCCAAAGCATCCATGCTACCAGCCTGAATGTGCCAGTGGCACAGTTATGGCTGTGTAACAGAGCTTTTAATTGATGATGAAGCCTATACCGAGGACAATAAGTCGCTCCCGAATGGCGAATTACGCACCAAATAATACTCCATAACTTTGTTCAAGTAGAACATATGAACAATATCGAAGCAGCAATCAAGATAGCTGCGATTAGACCGGGGAGAGTAAGAGTTGAGCCATAGATGGGACCTCGAGACCCGTTGATCACTTAGAGAGAGATGAAACTGACCTCTCCACTTCTGACGTGCTTGGCGAGGGAATCGAGGCATGGAACAGTCCAACAACATCTGGTACTTTTGAAATATCTGATCGAATGCGCATGGTCGCAAGGAAGTGACACAGTGAGTTTCGAAGACCTTGATAAACTCACATGCCCCCACTTACACGGAAGAGCCTGTCGACAATGCTTCGGTGTAGGCTAGAAGGCGAACGGATTATCCGATAGAGAATTTTTGTATTCCGGGTACCATGTAATCTATATTTAAGGCGCTGACATTAAATGAGAGCGCGCTTCGAAAGACAGGACTGCGAGAAGGGTAAATAATATTCATCTGGTACGGGGAAGCGATCCCATTCTAATGGAGAGCTGGGACGATGAGTACAAAATCTTCATGAATGACAAGTAACGCAATTCAATGCGCATGCTATTACAGGAGGTCTTTTACACCAAGGCAGTGAGCAAAGCTTCCAACATGTGGGATTTCAGACTACAAGGGACCCAATTAATAGACAGTCATGAAGCAAAAGCAAAGAATGAAAATTTTGGGTGATATCAAAGAAAAACGGAGGTTGGGATCTCATTTGAGTGACTTTGAAAACTAATGCCTTGTCCTGCTTGTAATATCTCAGAGACATAAAATCTTCAGCACAAAATTCAGCGTCAAAAAGATAGCTCAAAATGGATACACAGCCTCATAGTGAGCTCCATTCACTTGAATCACAGCGAGCCATTGATATGCCCCACGGGCGGGCATCCTTCCAGGCAACCAAATCTGCTGCTCAAAGCGTTCACTGCGTTCGGGAGCGCATGCTTCGCCAGGCTGCAGCATGAATATAGAGGGCAAAATATTTTGATGGGTATCTGTGGGTGTTTAGATTCAAAAGGGCACTGGATGCAACTCACGTTAGTATCGGGATGAAAGAAAAGGAGCAAGTGGAAAAAAGGGGAGGATGAGAGGTCCAGACTAGCGCCTCGGCAACATCGTCATTTCGGAGCGCCAAACGTGAAGCTCCGCTGTACATCAACAACATGATGCGCCGATGAACACAACCCTCCTCACCTGTACCAAACCCTCCCTTCGATGAGTCCACAGCTTCGATGATATCAACTCTCGGCTCTGGCATAAGCTATATTGAAGGTGGGGCACGGCAGCCATGCTTTCCGCCTTCACAGCTCGGCCGATTGTTGAGCTCCGGCAACGGGACAAGTTCAAGATTGAATCCATCCTTGCATATGGTATGTATCTTGATGGAAATTCGGAATAAATCTAATGGTGCGATAGGCGATCGACTACTGGTTGGTTTGAGTACAGGAAGTCTGCGGATATACAGAGTCAATGAGATTCCAGAGGAAAAGCAGAATGGAAGTTCCAAAACAGACGACAAGCCTCCCTCACGGCCGAGCTCTTCCTCCCCCCCTAAACCGGTCGATTTATTACGAGACGTGGAGAAGTTTTCAACAAAGTCTATCGAACAGCTGGCTATCTTGAAGGAGGCGAATATTTTGATAACTTTGTCCAACTCGTACGTCTCGATCCACGATTTGCAGTCATACACACTCCAGGAGCAGCTGGCGAAGACAAAAAATGCCACGACGTTTGCCGTTACTTCGAATATTGTCAAAGACTCTGCTACGGGCATACCAGAAATCATATCAAGGTTGGCTGTGGCTGTCAAGAGACGCCTGATCCTGTGGTCATGGCATGAGTCCGAGCTGGAGCAAGACACAGTTGAAATCACCCTACCGGAAGCAATCAAAACGTTAACATGGGCTTCTGCGACCAAGATAATATGTGGAATGAATACAGGTTATGTGATTGTGGACGTACTCACCCAGGAGTCAGAAGAGATTGTTGGGCCTGGAGCTATTGGAGGCGCTGCAGGCGCCCAAGGGAGTCGGTTTGGAGGCCTTGGGTCTGCAAGCATGGGATACATGGGTCTGGGAGGATATATACCGAATCCATTGGCGACAAAACTTGCAGATGGAGAGATGCTTCTTGCAAAGGATATTAATTCGTTGTTTATCACTTCCGAAGGGAAACCTTTGGAGAAAAGACAGATTCCATGGCAACATGCACCAGATGCTATAGGGTATTCCTACCCATATATCCTGGCTCTGCAATCACCATCCCAAGGGACGCTGGAGGTCCGAAATCCAGAGACGCTCTCCCTCCTACAGTCCATATCCTTGCCCAACGCTAAGCAACTGCATTTCCCTTCGCCGACAGTAAGCCTAGCACATGCTGGGAAGGGGTTTCACGTGGCTAGTGAACGTGTTATCTGGCGGATGGGAGCAACGAACTACGATACACAAGTCGACGAGCTCGTGGAAAAGGGGAAATATGATGAAGCAATTAGTGTGCTCAACATGCTGGAAGATGCTCTTCTTAAGAACAAGGTGGAGCGACTTAGAGAAATCAAGATGCAAAAGGCACAAGCACTTTTTGACGAACGCAAGTACCTAGATGCTGTGGACATTTTTATGGAGAAGGATGTACAAGCGCCACCAGAACGGGTCATCAAACTGTTTCCGAGAATTATTGCGGGAGACTTGTCAACCTTTGAGGAGAAACACCCCGAAATAGATACGGATAACGAAGAGCCAAAGACGGCTACCAACGGAGACGCTGCACCTAGTGGAGATACGAAGCAAGAAGTGGGATCGCCAAAACCGGCAGCGGTAAACAAACTGCTCAAGACTCACCAGAAGGCACTCTCCGACACTTCCTCCATCCGGTCTTTTATGAGACTCGATGGTGGTGACTCGAGTGACGCGGCCAGTACTCGTGCCAAGCCAGCGGATGATGCACCCCTAGAGGGCAATGATCTGATCACCGCGGCACTCGCACTCAATGGATTTCTAGTTCAGGCACGGAATAGGATGAAAGAGTTCTTGGATGCAGATACGGGGAGAATAAAAGCACCTTTGCAGAATGGGCAGAATGGGAATTCAGAACATGCGTTCGCATCACTCCTCACGACCCCAACATCAGACGCCGAGAAAGACCGTGAGACAAAGCTGAGAGATACTGCGAAACTTATTGATACCACACTTTTCCGGTCTTATATGCTTGCCAGACCTCAACTTGCTGGCAGTCTCTTCCGAATTGGCAACTTTTGCGACCCGGATGTGGTGAATGAGAAACTCTTGGAGACTGGCAGATACAGCGAATTGGTTGATTTTTTCCATGGCAAGAAGTTACATCGTCCGGCACTCGAACTCTTGAAGAGATTTGGTATGTCCAAAGATGAGCAGGAGACCCCAGTAGCTCTGCAGGGCCCCCAAAGGACAGTTGGATATCTGCAAAATTTGCCGCCGGAAATGATCGATTTGATTCTGGAATTTGCAGAATGGCCACTACGAGCAGATCCAACATTAGGAATGGAGGTCTTCTTAGCAGATACTGAGAATGCCGAAACTCTACCCAGAGACAAGGTGATCCGTTTCCTGCAAGGGATCGATGTGAAGCTGGAAGTGAAGTACTTGGAACACGTGATAAACGAGCTCAATGACACGACACCAGAATTTCATAACCGGCTTGTTGAAGCCTATATTCAGGAATTGAAGAGTAGAGAGGATAAAGATTCAGAGAGCTGGAAGGGACTGATGGAGAGATTGACTTCCTTTTTGAAGACGAGTAATGCGAGTAATGGGTACTCGTTGTCGAAGGCTTTCGGTTTGATACCCAGGGATGGTAGGCTTTCGTGACAAGTTCGAAAAATTCTTACTGACCAAAAGCAGATCCTAATTTTTATGAGGCGCAAGCAATTGTTTTAAGTAATATGGACCAGCATAAACAGGCATTAGAGATTTACGTTTTCAAAATCAAGGACTACGGAAAGGCAGAAGAGTACGTTCTATGACGTCTTATTAGAGGCCTTGCTAACGAATCCAGATACTGCAACCGCATCCACCTCACTCAAGACTCAGCAGTGAACTCACCCATCCAATCCCGTCGTGGCTCAACCACCCAAGATGATGAAGATGCAGCCCCTTCAATATACCACACTCTTCTCTCCCTTTACCTTACTCCTCCCCAACCACACAAGCCGAACTGGCCACCAGCACTGGACCTCCTTTCCAGACACGGCAGTCGCCTTCCAGCCTCCTCAACACTAAACCTGATCCCGGCAACACTCCCAATCGCAGAATTAGAATCCTATTTCCGCGGCCGCATCCGTGCAGCAAACTCCATCGTCAATGAAGCAAAAGTTGTTTCCGGGCTCCGCAAGAGCGAGGTCGTGTCCGCACAAGCAGCACTATTACTCGGCGACGGGATACCAGATGGAAACGGTGGGCGAAACAGGAGAGTGATTGTATCAGAAGAGAGAGTGTGCGGCGTATGTCATAAGCGGCTGGGAGGGAGTGTAATCGCTGTGTTGCCAGACAACGTAGTGGTGCATTACGGATGTCTGAACCGTGCGAATGGGTGGTCGCAGGGTGGTTTGGATAGTCTGACTGCGTCGAGGAGATAGAGATGTTTGGTGGTGAGGTTTCATGTCTGCGAATACATAGCGTGGAGTTCTTCGGTGCAGGGCTTAGGTGTTGTTGTATATATCGCGTCCAGATATTAGGACCATGAGTACATCTCAGAGCCTTCCAAACCTTCAATCCTCTTCCTCGACAACTTCTTCCCCGTAATTATCTTCCTCCTTTGCTTCGTCCACCACTTTCGACTTGGTATTCCCAGTCGCAGCAGCTTCTCGCGCCTTGTCTTCTTCCATTCGAGACGTGAGCTCTTTGTTTATCGTCTCTTGCATCTCTGCCGTTGCTTTTCGAAGTGCGGCGAGGTAGGAGGTTCGGTCTGTTGAATTTGTGGTTGGCGGGGCGGGGAGCTGGGTCGTGTGTGTGAACGACTCGTTGGTAGGGGATTGGTAGGTTGCTGAGAGTAGTTCATACTTCTGGCCGGAAGGTTCAGTCGCCTCTGGTGCAGCCATGTTGATTAGACGTGGTAAGGGTAGGGAAGGGGGATGTCGTCTGTTGTGGAAAAACTGTGGTGAGGTTGAAGAGGGGCGCCTCGTAGTGCGGCACGATTTTAGAGCTTCCCGATGCGAGGGTGTAAAGACGTCAGGAAGCTTAGTAGCTGCTGAGCCATTGGATCAACACGCCGGAAGGATTCAACCCGTGGGTAGACTCCGAGTGACATCTAACCTCGAAACATAACCTCATTATTTCCTACTCTAGGAGCATGAGATGTTTACACGTTCTCACTAATATTTTCAGCTCTCATTGCATGTAGGGCAGCTCCCCTCCATCACTGGCCCCCACCGAGTGCCATTGCGGTCACTTCCTGCCGATCTATGCAGACTATGCGAAACGTTTAATGTTTATGCATTTCACAAGCCAGCAACCATGTCACAGTCGACAGGCACACCGCAAGCAAGGGCGCCGGGCAGCTTCTCGCCCATGATTGTGCAGTCAACAACCTCGCGGCCAGCTCTACGACGAGTCGAATCCTCCTCCGAAGACGAAGACACGCCTCTTACGATCAGCAAGCCACGGCCCTCCACATCCACCACCTCTGCAATTGGGAGTGCTGTCCCACGGCAGAATGCGCCAACCCCTCCACTACCACGACCTCTCTACGCCCAAGCCCCAGCCAACTCCAGCACCAGCAGCCTCCAGAACTTCTCGCGCCCAACAACTGTCCTGGCTCGTTCTGATCTGCCGCTGAGAAGTGCGTCGCCGGCACCTTCGAAGCAGAGCACCAGCGACTTCGTCCGCGGCCACGGCAGGAAACATTCTCAAACGCAAGGCTCCTTCGAGCCGCATCTCCCAACGGTAGCAACGTCGAACTTGAGCAGCATGGCAGATCCGAATACCAGCTTGAGCGCGAGCAGGATTGCCGCTCAAGCTGCGATGCAGCATCAGTCGATGCATATGCGGCAGCGCTCGCAGACAGTCCCTCTACCTCAGATAGACAATGTCTCGAACGGCGGGAGGAAACCATCTCGAGGGCCAACAAGCCCACCGCTACTAAGTCTGACAGAGGCATCTGGGCCAAGGGAAAGTGGTTTTGGGGGGCAGATATATCAGAATGGACTTTTAGGCGGATCGCATGGAAACGCCGCGCAAACAGCAGCTAACGTCGTGTTTCCAAAGTCACCGGGATCATCACCGAGTCTTCCTGCGACGGAATATGAGCCGCAGCATCGCCCGCAACCGGACAAACCTATAAAGAGTGAGAAGTCTAAGGTAAAGCTGTTCTCCAGGCCAGGCAAGATTGGTATCTCGAAGGATAAGGAGGCAAGAGCTGGGGCGCTCCCAAGTCCCAGTAAGATGGCCTCATATAATCCTCTTGCGTCGCTGCAACGCGGAAATTTCAGTACCAACAGTTTGACAGATAGCATGTCGAGCGCTGCGAGCATGTACAGTATGGCCAACTCGTCGTCAGCTACCATCCGCGCCACCGATTCTCAGACCCCTCCGCCGCCCCCGGAAAAGGATAAGGAAAAGCATAAGCATCACTTTTTATCGAGGCAGAAGCATAAGTTGAGTAGCAAAGATGATCACCACTTGCCGTTGTCGTCGGCGGCGAGCAATTCGAAACCCGTGGACCCAAGTGCGCCAAGTAGTTTATATAATTTCAACTTACCGCCTAGTCCAGGACCGACGAGCACGAGTTTTGCCAAGAGTATGAGTGGACTGGATTTGAGGCATGGCGGGAGGGCGTTAAGGGAAAAGAAGAAAGAAGAGAAATCAGACGCCTTGAGGGAGAGTGAGTTGTCTTATCAGAATAGTAATGACTGGCCTGGTCCCTCAAGTCTAGGGTCAGCTGGCGGGGCATCGTATCTTGGATCAGCCGGTGCTAGTTTTGGGTATGCATCAAGCATTTATGGTGGTGACCCTCAAGATTTGGCAAAGTATGGACTGAATAATATGGGACCTGATGATGCTTGGCCTTTCTTGAAGGCTAAGTTGTTGATCATATTTGAGGGAGAAGACTTACGTTTGCCGGTTGAAGACTTCAACCGTCTTGTCACGTAGGTTTTTACTTTTGTCTGATCTCATACTCCTTGGTTTTTTTTTTCTGATCTCATTCAAATTAACAAGCACAGACTTCACCTACAACGCTGCATCCAAAAGCGCGGTCCAAATCTCATCGTGGAAGACTTGCGTGACCTCCTAAACACAGGTTTCTCGTCCCTCGATCAGACGCTCAAACGCACTCCGGACGAGCGTCTCATCCCCCATCTCGTAGAAATGTGGCTCTTCACCTTCACCTCAATCCTACCGTACATGCAAGCTGTCTTCCTCCCCCTCGACCTCGAGTTCTCCGGCCACGGGCCCCTCATGTCTTCAGAACAAGCGCGCGATTTCTGGGGCGCCTTACCATCAACAAACCACTCACCAACCAACATTCCCGCCTCCCAGGCCCTCGAAGTCCGACGCATCGTCCTAACATCCTACCGTGACACAGTCATCCTTCCTCGTTTCGACACCCTCAAGACGATATTCTCTCGCTTAAGTCTTGATTCAATATCGTTGTCCTTACCACCCACTGATATTTTATCAACAAGTCCAGATTCTTTCTCAGCAGGAAGACCAGGAACAGCGATGTCCCTAGATCCCTCTCACGCTAGCTATGGCTCCCAAACCACCACCCTACTCGGCGGTTCCTCCGGCGACGGCTCGGGAAACAGAAGCAGAGCGATATCCAACGTCTCGCACGGCTCAGACCCCTCTACGTCCACCGGTCTCGGCATCTCCTCCTTGCCCTATCCACCCTCCCGCCCCTTTACACCCTCTTCTACTCACAACTCTGTGTATCCACTGCCATATGGAAGGGACAGAGGCAGGGAGAAAAACGTCGAGGACTCTGGCAAAAGACTTACGGAAACGGTGGGGAGGATGTTACAGTGCATGTCTGTCTTAACAGGTGTTGGCGTCGGCGGCGGTGGAGATGAGGCAAGCCAGAAGTGCATGGAGGAGTTGACTCGGGGCTTGAAACTAAACTGGCTTGGCCGAGGGCGTATGGGACGAGATCGCAGGGGACTTGTGGGGGCGAGGGTCCCGATGCTTGGGGTGGGAGTTAGTGTTGGTGGTTCTTAGGTGTTTGGGATGGTTGGTTTATTCGCTGGCGGAAAGGTCACAAGAATTATGGTTCGGCGTTCGAAGGCAGTGGAGTCTGAAAAGGGAAGGGAATTATGGAGGCAAAGCCGAATGAGCATGTACAATTACTAAAAGTACGATTATGATCGCCCTGTAACATACAAGAACCGAGCTGAAGGTTTTTTATCCGATCAGTGAAGAACTTGAACTCATTCTTTTCGTCCCAAGCTCGCTGTCAGATGGTGGTTTAGTTCTGATTCATCTCATTCGTCTTATCCGATCCCATCTCAACTACAGTACATTTATATAGCATTGATACTGATCATGACTGTGATCAGAATCCTTCGTCACCTTGTGATGTAGAAGCTAACGACTATCTGAGGCTGTAGAAAGGGGGAGTTGAGCGGGAAAGGTTGGGTTAGTGTGAGAGGGAGGGTTAAGAGTGAGAATGGAAGCATAAAAAACAAAGATACTGTGGGCGATGGGGGCTGACTATGAGAGAGTGCGAACAGAAATCGGTGATGGTTCAAGCAAAGAACAACTGGTAATGACACGGTTAACTCGATTGCAGACGAAGGGTAGCAGAGGACATATGCACAAGAATCGAGTTAGTGGTTCATATCAGCTCTTTTTTTCGTCCTCATGCCTCCTTGTGGCCGTCTCCATATTCCACTTCTACCTCTTTCATGTACCCACTACAGCCGTCTCCTTCTTCAACTACTAAGCCTGAAATGCCGCCCATCGAATGAATCCACGAATCCCAAGCACGGGTATAGCAACCTCACAGTACCCAGACAAGACGCCCATAAACAAGAATCCACCAAGAGGCTCCGGTAAGTTCAAACAAGAAGAAACCCCCGACTCCTATGTTAAATGATGCGGAAATAAACATATGTTACAAGATTATTCCTCCAATCTTCCACCATGTTGCGTTCGAGCCCATTCGTTCAATATATAAATCAGGCCGAGATGCGATGATCGAGGTCCGGCTGATATATGGATCGACTGTGCGCCATGTAATATCGAATCAGCTCGGATCGGCACCGTTTCTCCGTGGCCCCTTGAGGGAATTGACCAACCCAGCGAGCCCTTCATGATAGATTTCCTTTTTGTCTCTTCCCTCCGATCCTTGGGCTTGGCTTTACCGCATTCTTTGATTGGGTACCATTGACCTGAGCCTCCGATTCTTCCTTCACAGCGCTCGGCCTCCTCCGCTTGTTGCTGGTGTTTGGACTTGTATTGGCGCTAGGTCCACTGGAGCTTGTTCCGTGCTGGCTTTGCTGCAGTTGCATACCGGGAGCTTGGGCTGGACTGCCACTCATATGAGGCGAACCATCAGGAAGGTTGAGATGAGCTTGGGCAGGTGAGGTGCCCATGGGAAAATTGCCCATGCCAGGTGTTCGGGGACCGGCTCCTGGGGCAGCAGGATTGGCCCCATTTGCGGCCACACTCGCAACATATTGGTCGAGAGCAGCATAGGGTGTCAATGTGGGATTCTGATGTGAATATCCAAAGAGGGGAGACATTTGGCCAACCACTTCGGAACACTAAAATTTGTTAGTTTGGACACGATGCTCGGTGAGGGCGCATACCTCAAGAAATCGGAATACCGAGGGAGTTATTCCCATATTTGGCTTAACCTTAGACGCCGGAAGGTCGATTTCCGGGGGTGGGTAAGCTGGAGACTTCATTGCTTTTGCCTTCTTCTTGTTCATTTCTGGGGATTGTTTCCCATCGGGAGGGGAATTGAGGTTCTGCCATTCCTTTTGCCACGCATGCAAGGGCCTAGCAGCGTCTATTATACGAGTCCGAGGTATATACTCTTCATGACTACTCGTCACGAATTCGAGAAGCTCAATCTTCTGCTCTGCATCGAAATGTGCTTTCAGTGTACCACTAGCAATCAACTATTTTTGTCAGTAATGTAACCGAGATTAGAAGCCAGAAAACTTACTTGCGACCCGTTGTCAAACCAATAAACAAAACTCGACTTTTGACTCTCGATGTAATGGCCATTATTTGGTAACTCCTTCTCGTGTCCCTTTTCCATGATCATCTGCATGTTCTTGATACCACTCTCAAAATGCGTATGAAAGTATCTTGCCAGAGCCGGAAACGCGATCTCATACTGCTTGTTGGAGCTGTCCTCCACCATCCAGACGGAGTGCCGTAAGACACCCTTCGGTGAAAAAAATCGATCCCGGAAGTTAAGCCAATAGTTCAAATCATCTGTTTGCTTAGATGCCTGTGCCGCCAGTCGTTGAGCGCCATTGGCCATGTACGCTTGCAGTGGTCTCGAGCTTACCCCAAAGCTACTTAAATGGTCGCCGAATTGCATTAGCTTCATTAAACACTGTCCCTTGAACTTTTCTCCTTGCCTTTGCTGTGCTTGCTGTTGCATCATAGCGGCCTGCTGCTGCTGCTGTTGCACCTGTTGTTGTTGTTGCTGCAGACCCGGTTGTTGTTGTGGAGCTTGTTGAGCCTGCTGGGATGGGGCTTGTGTATTCGGAGGTGCCTGTTGAGGCTGAGGTTGGGTCTGAGCTTGACCCTGAGCTTGCTGGGAGGCAGCAGCAGTAGCTTGTTGTTGCTGTTGCTGGTGTTGCATCATGGACGCTTGAGCTGCTTGCATGTTCTGGATCTGTTGCGGGTTCATCTGATTTTGTTGACCCTGCTGGTTGTTTCCTCCCTGTCCTTGAGAATTTGCCTGGTTCTGCATTGCCACTTGCTGGGCCATCAATATCTGTTGTTGATGCTGGGCGTGTTAGTTAGGGCAATTTCAAGTGCTAGTGTCCGCGGAATGGGAAGGAAACTTTGTCACAGTTCCGTACCTGGTGTTGTGCTTGAGCTTGGGCTTGGGCTTGAGCTTGCTGCTGTTGCAGGGTATGTTCTGCCTGTTGCTGCTGCTGTTGAAGATGCTGTGGTAAATTGACAGGCCGAGCCATGGCCCCTGCCCGCATCGCATTGAATTGCGCCATTTGATTCATGCCATTTGGCATGCCCATCAGAGGCTGTCCGCTGTACTGTTGTGACAGCATAGCTTGACGAGCCTGGTGTTGCCTCTGCTGTTGAATTATCTGTTGCTGCTGCATTTGTTGTAGTTGAGGATTGCTCGCGACTATATTTGGAAAATGTAAGCATTCGGCCCGTAACCAGCCAGGACAAGACAAATGGCGGACCAGTGAGCGCGCTCAACGCCACACTAAGAAAACATATGTAAGTACTTACAAGCTATTTGCTGTTGTTGCTGGAAAATTTGTGCTTGCTGAACTTGACTTGGATTGAGGTGCTGTAAAGCGTGCGCACTTGGTCCAGCTCCAGGAGGGATTCCGGCCATCATAGCACCAGCTTGAGAAACCTGGGGACCAGGTCCAGAAACTCCCATATGCATTTGCTGAGGCATTCCTGGACCTGGTTGACCTTGACCCGGATTATGTGGTACTGCCATCCCGGGATGGCCCTGGGCCATAGGATGTTGCTGCATTCCACTCGGATGCGGTGAGTAGGCTTGAGCCAGACTCGTCATCATGGTGTTGGAAGTCGACGATCCACAACGTGGAGATCGAAGTACCCAGAACTACACAGGACATGCGCCTCGAAATGCTGAGTCCACCTCCACCAGCTTCCCGGCCGACAATGCCTCCCGCGCTCTCACGGCTTGTATCGAGGTCGCACTCAACGACAACGGTGTCAATTGCGGCCTTCCGGTCAGCAGCCAAATCGTGGGAGGTTGGGAAGTTAACAAGTTTTGTGTTGTCGCGAAGGGTACCGGCTAAATCGCGCAGGTAGAGGAGCTCTCTTTCCGATTGTCAACACCGTCCGACCCCGTCCTGGGCAGTCTTAAAGAGCCGTGCAAGTCCGCAGAGCTCGTTGAGCAAGTTGTGTCCCGTGGTCGTACAGTGAGGAGCGTCGAGAAAAAGTCGTCTGAATTCCCCTGTGTGTAGAAATCCGTGTCGCAAACTCCGGGCGGGCAAATCAGTAACCGGCGACGGCGAAGGCGAATTCTGGGACAGGCTAGGTTACCACGCGCATACGGAAGCCGTCAACTCGATCGATGCGTGGTCGTGGTCGTGATCGTGGTTGCTCAGATTGTCGTCCGGAGAGTCTGGCGAACCCTTGCGGCGCAAAGGTGGTCGAGGTGAGCCTTTGTCACGATGCAGAAATCGGGCGGCGCTGCTGGTGCAACATGAAGGGGGAAACAAGGTGCTGGAACCAACCACGGCACGCAACGCAGCGGAGGAGGGAGAGGTCGAGCAAACGGTCGCGAGGAGAGGACGAGGAAATGAAGATACGGAGGCGAGAAGGGGAGAAAAGAGAAGAATCAGGCGTGGATTTCTCCTATCATGCTGAGGGTGACTTTTGCTGTGATTTTCAAATACGCTCTCTGGGCCGGTGCAGCATTCGGGGAGAGAGTCGGAGGAAATGACCGCGCGCGCGAAAGGTTAGAAAGAGCGGCACTACTTTCAACCTCCCCAGCCTAAGCTGGCACCGATCTAGGAGAGGATTTCAAAGCTACAATATTAGAATTCCGAAATTCATGACGATGTTCTCCCCGCGCTATGAATTTACCAAGCTCAGGTATACATCTAAAGAGGATTGATTTGCAGTGGCCCACTTGCCTAGAGGACATTCAAAATTAGCGCCGCTTTTACTTCTCTTCATTTCACACAGGATTACCTAAGTGGCACGTGCCTTAGTCAGGTGATAACCGCACTAAGCAGGCTGTTAGCGTGGTACTAGCGAATTTCTCGGTGGACTACAAATTATTTTCTCCAAAGCTTTCTGAGCTCGTCCACACACATCTTCATCACCATATTCCTACAACCACTACCACTGCGAGCAATGGTCGATGCAACGCCGCTGGTGGTCGTCCAACTCTGAGTATTACTGACAATGGTATGTCGCTCATCTCCTCCTTTCGCCACGATCTACTATGATGACAATTCATAAATACCTTCTTTTCCCAACTTAATCGCCCATGATGAAGTTTATGCTGTTCGGGCTTCTCATACGTGGAAAGCTTGTTACTTGCCAGTACATGTTGTCTGAGACAAGATCAATCATTACCGTCGTCTTCAAAGCATTCCGAGAGTGTTCGCTAACTCGCAAAAGATCTAGGTCGCGCTCCCACCTCGCGCGGATCATGATTTGATCCGAGCAATGGGCTTCTTACCTTGGTAGCAGACGCTGTTCAAGCTTTGGTCTTTCATATGGGTTCCTCCCCGAGCGCTATCGTCGGCCACCAGCGTTTTACATCGCTACAGCTTCCACAGCCAACTTGCAGGGACTTCCTGTCCTTCTTTATTGCTATACTTCCACGTGAGATTAACATGCAAAGCAAACCCACCTCTGTTTCCACTCCACAATAGGTCAGTCATGATGTATTTTCTATCTCTCGGCCCTAGCTTTTATGATGAAACACATACCACATTCGCAGTTTTCGCTCGAGTCCCAACTTAGAACCTACTTCGGGATAGATGAGGGTATATTCTTCCTTGGATGTCTGACTCTGCTTTGAAATTCGCTTTTCTGTCACTTAACATACTTCGAAAGGATTGTGCTAATTTGCTGGCCTTAAGATAGTCTAGATCCCAAGAGTGCGTACGAGGCTCGAACCTGGGAGGGATATCAGAGAGAGCTGGCTGGTGATGGTGGAGGAGACTGTGGAGAGAATTATGTGGACGTCAGCTTCGATTTTGATCTTATCGGAAATATAATTTATGTCTACTCGAATAGCTCCCTCGCTTTCATTTGCCTCTTACCTGTCAACTCCCTCTGCCTCGTTTTTTTATCCAACCATTACACTAGGAAGGGACATTGCACCTCAAGATTAACACGTCCCTGTCGCCTCTTTTAAACTCAAGAAATACCCGAAACTGCTTCAAAGCAGATCTCTTACGAGACAACAGAAATTTTTCTTCCGAGATAGTCCACTGTTTTTTGCTCACGTGTTACGTCATGGCCCACAATTCTCAGGTACGAGCTGAATAAAATGGGTATCGAACTCGAGGCTCAGACTTTGGAACTATTTTCTAACAAATGCTATGTTTGCACTGAAAAATATATGTTGACAAGAAAGTCGTGTAGTCTCTGCCCGCTGTAGCTCCTTCCCCACGATTCGGCAGTGCATGAGATCAGAGCAGGGATCGAAAATGTCGCAAGGGAAGAAAAAGCCCGCACTTTTAGAAAGCCTCATGCTTCTCAACGATGGTCTTCTCTCGGCTCCATTCCTAAACCCTCATCCTCCTCCTCTCACCTCTCACCTCTTTCTGACCATGCGATATGTCTCTCTACCCCGCTGCAGAGCCGTTGGCGGCCGTTGCTCACACACATGACCTCACAAGCCCGGATGCATCGCAGCTGGAGATGCATGCGCGTGCCGAGCAGGGAATCCGGCTGGCTAGCTCGCATTTGGAATCACCACAAGACTCGCAATTAAAAACGCCCTCGAACGATCTGGGCGCGGGATCTCTACTTCCCCAGCCCTCCGCCCAAGATGCTGTCGATCACAGCCAGGTTGCGGCTTGTGTAACATCCGATGCACAAGATATAAACGCAGTCCAGCTCTCTGCCTGGCCGACCATGAACGGCAGAGATAGCCTTAATCAAGGTAAGGTGTTCTATAAACGCATCTCAAACTGCCTGTTGGTGGTTTTGATAGCTCGAGAGCTCCAGACGCTGATTCTTTGCCATAGTGACACCACCATCTGCAGTCAAGGCAATCGGACCACCTCGTGACGCAGCCCCTCCTTCCCCTCCCCCAACCCCACAATCTCTAAATATCGCAACCGTGGCGACCACCGCGGGCCCCGACTCGCCCTCTGCACAGAAGAGTCCGCACCACCATACATTTCCTCACGTTTTCTCGTCGCTGCATAAATCGGTCGACGGTGCAGCAGACAAGGACAAGGCGCATGAGGGCAGGATGATCTTCGGACACCATGCCTCTGCGAGTAACGCCCAGCGACGCCGCAATTTTGCCACTACAAATGCCATCACCGACTATGAAGCCGACCTCACAAGCAAGGACCGTGCGAAGCAAAAAGAGGCTGTGAAGAAGTTCCTCACTGAGAGGGTAAGGACGGATTGGAAATGGGAATGGCCACGACCAGCTCCAGACTCGGATTCTTCCCCCGAGCAATCACCAGCACTCGAGCGATTTAATTCACCTGATGAGCATTGGAAGGAAAGAGACGAATGGCTCAGTGGTGGCAGCGAGAATGAGGCAGATGCTCCCATACCCACAACCATTTCGAGTCCCGACACCCCAACACCTAATAGCAAAACCAGTCCCTTTCGGTTTGAATCCCCAGACGGAGTTGGCGAAACCATAAAGCGGACAGTCTATGAGCGAAAACGGCGTCGAAAGAAACGTTTGGCAGAAGAGATGTCCTGGAATGAAGGTCTCCGCTGTTTCGTCGGAAGAAGAGATGCATGGGCCGGTGCGCGACGAGTAGCCAAGCCCGGGATGGGCTTCTCTCCACTCAAACCTACTACGACTGCCCAGGGGTCTTCGGTGTCTAGTGAAGACGGTGGCAGCTCCACGGCAATTGAACAAGACGAAGACGACTGGGAAGAAGATATCGAAATTCCCATCGCGCCCGCCATTCTTCCCCCAGAAAACGCAATGCGAGCCTCCATCCTCCCAGCAGCATATAACACCATCTACGACAAAGTCGTCGTGCAAGCACTCACGCCCTCCTGCCCTATGAACCTCAAAGACGTCACGCGGAGCTGTGTACAAGGTTGGAAGCGAGATGGCGAATGGCCGCCAAAAGGCACGGCGCAGGAACCGGCTAAGAAGAAGGGACGGAAGTTAAGTGTAGCGAGTCTTTTCGGGTTGGAAAAACATGAGGAGAAGGAAAAGACAGCTGTTAGTGGTGGGGAGAAGAGCCCTACTAGTGAGAAGAGTGCGATAAGGCGGAGCTTGCAGCGGATTCTGAGTCTAGGGCATGGGACGAAGGAGCCTGTTGGGGAGGGACAGTGAAGTTGAGCGTTTCTTGGGCTTTTTGGTCGATGCGATGGCTGAGCCTGGGTGAAATGAATGAGATGTTTATTTGAACGAAGCATCCGCATGGATGGCGTTTCATTGGATTGACATTATGGGATTGATAAATGCTGGGTCTAGTCTGGTTGATACCAATTTGGTCGATGTGGGCGAGTGGTAGGCATGGGTAATTGGGGAGTAATGAACGAGTGCGCCCATCATCGGCATGGCGTTTGGAAGGCACAGCTTGGTCTGGTGGGAGATTATGAATAAGTCTGCAATAATATATACCCCTTCCCTCACTTACCCCCGTTCTATATTATGAATGCAGTGGATTTGATAGTTCGCCTTAATTGGATTTTACCCCTCTCGCACGCGCTCGTCTTCGTCTTCTTTATGGATCACATGCTCGTTTACGACGTTCAATTTTTTGGCCTCCTCCTCGAGCAGAAGCCACGCTATCCGAGCTGCTAGTTGCAGTTCCCCTCAAGTCTGAGGAGACAGTTCTCCTTTCTGGTATAGCTCAACTAAGCCCCAGCTACTTCTTCCTGTTATCCTCGTACCTCGCCGCACCTTCTTTGTAAGTTTACATCCATCTGGTTACACTCCTAGCAGCAACCCACTCCTCCACCTTACATTCCTAGACTTAATGACATTCCTCTGCATGCCTTCAATGCTGTTGGCAGAATTCCAATTCCGCTCGCAGCGGCAAGCACAGTCGACCCAGTCGCCGTAGTGGTCAAGGACTCGCTTGCGTCTCGTGGAAAAGACGATGCTGTCGTCCCTTTGATGCGACCTGGAATGAGGGGGTGGGATCTGCCTCGTTTCGATGGTCGTTCGGGTCCATCGAAAGAAGTGAAGTTGGTGGTACCAAACTGGAGCAGTCGCAAAGTCAGTTGGAGAATGGCTTTTCCATTTGGGTTAGATGGCTAGCCGGAGGCTAGCAAAATATGGTCAGCAATTGCCCTGATCACTGCAATGCGAAGGGATGCACGGGTCTTGAAGTACTGGTACATTCTCCGTATGGGCGTTGGCACATTGTTAATATTCAGCACACGCTTTCAATGGCGATACGGAGAGGTCTGCGAGTCTCCTGATAATGTCGAGACGCATAATCGGCGATATTCGTAACCTCCCTTCCCCAATCTCATTTCAGACGCTGTCAAGCAACTCAATTAGCTTCCGTGCATCGATAGCACAGTTTTAGATTGCCTTAAATGCCGATGCCCATCTAGGCAAGTCCAGAATAGTCGAAAATTGGTGCCGGGAGTTGGAAGCGATCAAGCAATTTATGTTCTCTACAGTCTCGTTTCTTTTGTCTCGGGACTATCCCAGAGTTTCACTAGACAACATTCTCAAAAAGCCTGATATGATCAAAAACCCACCCATCTCGAAGATAACAAGCAGCTGTTCTATTACCGAAGTGTCCGGGGCCATGGTTGTCCGTGTTAGCATAGAGATCGTGATAAGGGGTTGCGAACTTACGCGGATAGTAAATCCCGTCGAGGCTCTATTGTTGGACGATATTGCTGCGGTTCGAATTTTATCATTCCGAGAATCTGTGTGGGTGAACTGAGAGCAGTTGTACTGCAGATGTGGAACGGAAGCTTGAGAATGGATGGAAGCTGGAGATTTCAATATTTTTCCTACTATTGTAACATACTATATGCGCCAAAATGGGGATGGACTGCATCTTCCATTGACGCGGTGACCTTATGTATCCCTATCTCTATCAGCGACCGGTAAACAATTTTCCAATCGACAATTGATTCCAATTCTTCTGTTCCGTGAGTGTTCCCTCTTTCTCTAGTTTGAACCATTCGTAACAACCCTTCATTTTGTATGCTTGATTCGCTAGCCCTATTTCCTCCGTAACCGAAGGGTATTCCCCAGATATTCGAGTATTGTAATTCAGCTCAATGTGAGCAAGCCTGTAATGAAATGAGAAAGATCCTGTACAGTCAGAAAATAACGTACAATGATTGAGTGGCTTTGCTGATCCTGGTGATAATCCAAGCAAAGGATGCTGGTACTGCAGGAATAGGTTTGCCTGTGGCCCGCTGGTGGGCATCTTCAAGCTGACGCATTGTGCAGCACTCGCAAACTACTGCCAGAACCTTATCTTTATATTTCTCTGGACTCTGTGTATAGAGTTAATTTCTGTCTGAGTATGGATGCAGAAATGCCATACCGCAAATACACCAGCTGCAACATTCCCAATATCCTCAGAAGCCTTGGGCACCAGGTCAACAACGGAGCTCGACTCCTCAAATCGCAGCGGACTTACGACGAATGCAATATCTGTCTCAGGCTTCAATCCATTCTTCAACACCGCAACGCCAATTGATCCGATCAAGCCATCGAAGTTCTCCAGGAAGAAGCCGGGGTGGAGTATCCTGCCACAAGAGCATGTAAGCGCAACCTTCCTCCTCGGATCACGTCCAGTACTTACGTCCAATTTAGTCCCTTCTCACCAAGCTCTTTACAGTGATTCTCGATATTCCTCTTGGCTTTATGCGACCGCTCCAAGGTCTCTTCGTATTTCGGACCCATCCGCATTGCGCTCGAATACACGAACGTCTCTACCCCATATTGGAGGGAGACATCTGCGAGGTTCTACCAAGCGAATAATGTCAGTATGAGCTTCAATGCAGGTTCCAGTCACAGCAGAAGCCGGTAGAGCTCCAGCTCTTCAAATCAACGAGGAAGGGCAAGATGTGTAGCTCGACGAAACATTTCACGTGGACGATTCCAACGACCAAAAATTATCGCGAACTTCAGCTTCAGGCCCAAATACTGGAAACGAGAAGAGTAAAATTGATATAAGAGGGCACACCTTTCCCTGAAGCTCCTCGCCACTAGCATCCGCGCCCACTATCATCGAATTAGTATAGATAGTTTTTAAATTGCAAGAGGAAGCTTTGGAGGTGAGAAGCCGAGTCCCCAAAGCTCAAGGACAAAAGAATCATGACAGTCTCGAAACAACTTCTCAGCTCCGAACTCTTGCACCAAGAAGCAACCAATTAGCATAAAAATGAGCCTTACTGCCTGGGTACGCCAAAACGCAAAATACTCCCCATATTCCGCCTTCATTCTTTGCATTTTCGAAGATCTTGATAATCGATTCCCGGTCATCGAGATTCCCTTCTACGACTGTGAGATTGGATGGGTATGATTCTGTCAAGCGCTTAGCAGCTGGACTCGATGCGTTCCTCGTCAATGCAGATATATGCCAGCCCCCATCTGAACCTGCCGCTGGGCCAAGCAATGCGCGGATTAGAGCTTGGCCTGTCTTTCCTGTCGCTCCCGCTACGAAGATGTTGCGCATCATGCTCTAGTGAAGTATGTCAATGAGTTGGAGCTTCAGATGTCAATTTCATGATGCTGCAAGTTGGGGAGTTGAGGTTGCTGGTCGAAACGCTCTCTGTCAGATAGTGCCAATCCGGGCATAGCGTCGTCCTCATCTCGTTCCCCTCCCCCCCTCATGTCAGCGGCCGACAACGCCCCCACGCGGCGTTTCATAACAGCTTGCTTGTAGGCTTCTAATTTTAAAGACCACAAAAGGGCAAGATCCAAACCCTCTTTGGCTCGTTCCCATTATCGGTTGTCTCCAGCCGCCAGTTCTCAACTCATCATCGTTATCTCACTGGGAAACATATCATTTCTGACAGGATGGCTCTGGAATCTAGTTAACGTTTGTGTGTTGATCTGTGGCTACCTGGCCTCCTTCCTCATGGACAACAGATTCGTGGGACGGGAGCGAAAGCAACAACTCGGATTCTTCGTGGACTCTCATTTTCCACTACCATTGGAACAACCCCGCATCTCTGCATTACAAACTCTGCACTTCCTCGCCTCATTCTTCAATTCGTTTGGTCTGAATAACACAACCTTCTTCGTCGTGGCTGAGGTCTATTCAACAGCTGTTCGAGCATCCACTCACGGCTTTTCGCCTGCTGAAGCAAACTCGGTGCTCTTCCCATCTCTGTCTTGGAAAATTACTTATACATCAACACCTAACAAAAGTTCTACGTCGTGCCCTGGTTCGACTTGATCGGAATGTTTATCACAACTCTCTTCCTTCCCGATATCGCGGGTGTCAATCCCATGAAACAACAACAGCGCTTCTACTACCTGCGCGATATGTTGAAGAGCATATAGACAAGACAGCCGCAGATTATCGGCTTGAGGTGCGTGAGTATTCTTTGAAGAATACGGGGGTTACTGGGACGATCAGGGCAGTGGGACTGATATTTACCTATTGACTGAGAAGAAGATTGCTTACTGAGCTTTAGATTATCATGTTGCATTATTGTTAGGCTATGGAAAGAATAGGGTATGTGTTCCGGGAAGGATTCCAGGCGCTATCACACTTGCGTATGATTGTGAAGAACAGCCTAATTTGTAAGTACCTCTAGGATTTTAACGATCAAGCCTTGAAATGCGGTCTAGCTTTCGCTCCTTCTTTGGTTAAAAATATAAGATCTCTAAGGAGATTGCCCAAAGCTGAAGGTTTGCAGGTTTATCATTCTTCGATTGGATGTTTACGGAGGTTGAAGTTAAGCGAGCTGCCCCTATTCACAAAGCTCTCCACAAATGAGCGAGATCGAGAGTGTTCTCAATGCCGACACCAGCTTAGGAGAACAAAGAGAATATAAATCTTGTTCTCCAATTATATGCGCGAAAGGGGAGAGTATGCCCCAAGAGATTATCCGCACCACAAAACTGTAAATGAAGAACCGCCTTCGGTAAGGCGAAAGCGCTCAGCTCCAAGGCACCATTTAAGGCTGTTTTGCTTCATTTTCACTTTACTTGCTCGAGGCGAGGATTGGATTGTCGATGTCTTACTGTTGTGATGATGGTCGTTATAGCCTGTTATATTTACTCATCAAGGAAGGGTTCCCTATTACCCTTCACTACAGCTACTTCTCGTATGGGAACTGTTCTCAGCAGATCTAAAGCAACAAATTTAATCGTGCCATTTTTCAATATTCTTATCCCCACCACGACTTCTTCATCCCCAATTTTCGCTGCAATATCACCTGCAAACCTCTAGGGAACCGAAGCTACCAAACTCCGTCACCACATGAACTATTCCCTGCCAAAAGCCAGAACCTGAGCGCGGGTTGTCAGACGAGAAGCTTTATAAGCAGTGTTACTTAGAAAAAATGATTTTTAAAATTAGGAAAGGATATTAAGTGCTTAGTAGCTTACCTTCCTATACACCGTGCTTGGCTCATTGTTCACAGCCGAAGCTGCGGGGTGAAGAGCAACATTGTCCAGTGGTACCGTCCCATCTATATATAGATCTTGAAAAGCTTTCAATCGACTTTCCAACACGACAGCCTCGCCACAGAGTTTAGTGGCATCAGCCTCCAATCTCTTGATATATCCTAGTGCACGAACGAGCACTGCCCCTTTCCCGTCTTTCAAGCCTAATGATTTGCTTTCTTTCTCTGTACTCGAGCCGTCATCCTCTTCACTGTATTTAAATTCGCCGTTCTTCCTAACCGGGGGAGGGATGGCCTGTCGGAGACGGTCAATTTTCTCGTTAATGCTTGTGCGATATTTTTTCTCGATTGCATTGTGGCTATCTCTCCTCTGGCTGTTCGCCCTTGGACCGGATGGCTGACGCTTCTTGTATTTCCGTTTGTTGGATCTGGAAGGGTCTGAGCCCACAGGCCGAGACGTTTTTGATGTATCCTTGAATTCCACTGGCAGGTCTGGTGTCAATGTGTCTTGCAAACTAGGATATGCTTCCTTTTCAAGAGTGGGCCTTTTTCCATGAACGTCGTTGCCAGCATCTTGAAGAGACGGAGCATTGAACCCCATAGTTGCAGTAGGTGGAAACTGCCAGGAAAGACTGTGATCGCCTAGCGGGATGAATGGGTCGTCGAAAAGGAAGTGATTGGAAGAGCAGAAATAAGGATCCACCATATCTTCTCCGGTGCTTTCGCGCTCGATATTTGTGTACCAATTCCCAGAGACGTATGTGGTGCTTGAGGTTTTAAGTTTCCGGTCTTCAACAGGAGTCTCTAGCCCGAATGTACCTTGCCATTGTATATCCCATTCTTGGCTGGCCATGTTCTTGAAATCGATGAAAGACTTGGTGTCTTCCTCTACAGGCGATCGAGTGCTCGTCATATCAAAACATGTGCCTGGCATCGAAGGTGTCTTAAATAGATTAGTCGCAGATCAAATATGGATGGCTTGGGGAACGACTAATGGTTACCAAATTGTTGCGAGAAAATCAAGCAGGTTGCTAGGTTTCAGTAACATAGAGATAATTGGCAGTCAACAACAAGTTTGGGGAAGGATCCTTTAAAATGCTATTTGGGAGGCCCGTAGTCGATGCCAGAAAAGTAGTCGAAGTGACAAGTGGGGAGACTTTAGGGGTTACCCTCTGATTTCCAATACTGTAGCCAGCGGGCATCGCCGACAATTATTATTAATTACAATAGAAAAGCAGAGAATCAACGCAGACAGCACTGTGCTGTTGTTCAGAAGCACCTGAGTTCCAGACTTGCTGCTGTTGGCAGGAAGCAGCGACTAAAGATGCAGGGTCCTGCAAGACTACACGCAGTGCTCTCCGCTTCCGCGATCCTTGGAGGTGCGTGAAATCTGTCGAACCCTATCTCCCCGCACAGTGGGTTTGTGGTTGCCTCAAATGATCCAAATAATGCTAACCTGACCAGGGCAAGCTGCCGTGCAACCATGCTGCAACCCTCTCGTATTCTGTTGGGTCACGTCACAGTCATATCATGCAAACCTCGAAGTCCCCGTGGCAAGATGCCATTTTCTCACACGACTATCATGCAATTGCAGCCTTTATTCCATCTCGGCAAGGAATGCCGTGCAAACCCTTGGTCAATAGACCACGGTGATCGAGTGCGGGTGCAGCTTTATTGCCTCTGTAGTTAGTTTCTATCCTCCTGGTAAGTATTCGATGAAAGGCTCCACGAGGAAAGAGCCTGCGTTGATCTAAGCCCACACCGCACGACACGAGAATGATGTCGATAAATTGTGATTGGCCTTCGAGGAACAAACTCAAATGGTGCTCATCTTGGGCGCAGTTGCTTTCCTAAACGTGGTGGGTTCTTGGCGATTTGTGAGTGAGTGAGCACTGAGGAGCGAAGCGATCCTCCGACCACTGTGCTCACTCATCCTTTACCCCAAATCCAGATCGGAAATCGCAACTTCCCAAAACAATCAAGCAGGATTCCCACACCCCTCTGTGATTGATAGAAACACCGACGTGCCTTCTCCTCCACACAAGCACATTCTTAAAACAGATTTCGAGGATAATATCGAACAAAGAGATGCCAAAGACGCGAACCAGGGAAATGCAAGTCCGGCCTTTGCTAGAGATGCGAACAATAAAGGGTTGACCTATATGCTGAGCATGCGGAAGAAAGTTCTTTAACACGCTGACAATGCAGAAAGGAGATATCCTTCTTTGTTTCAAGTTTTCAATATTTACTGTCACTTTCTTCTCCGAATCCAGCTCTTTCGTGGCAAAGAACTCGTCACGGACGATGAATACCCCGCCAACGTCACGTCCGATATGGATTGAAAATCCATCACCTTCGGGGTTCTTCATGCAAACACCAGGATCCGCAGATCTAACATGGATCGAAGACCCTTCCCCTTCAGGATTATTTGTAGAACAAATAGCTCGAGGCGCTGTTCCTTATCGCCTCGTCCAGTCTCTCACTCCTTCCCCCGCTCCGAAAGTTCTCCCCGGTGAAGAAGAAGCATCGCATCCCCTCCTGATTCACACCTACAAAGCTGTGTATAACCGAAAGATTTTCCGGGACAAGAGAGGAACTTATATAGCATCCCGAGAAAATCCAGCAGATGAAGAGCAATGGTTAAGAAGCCGCTCCAGCTTGCTCAGTTCTCTGCCTCAAGGTGCAGTCTCTACGCAAATTATTAACGTGAAGCTATCGACAACGTATGCGGAACTAATTTCCAAGATTGATGCAGATGTTCCAGACCAGAAGAGTAGAATTCAGATGATAGTCCCGAACGGACGCCCGAGCGTCGAGAAGGTCAGACTTGAAGGCGTTGCTGTAGTTTGGGAGTTGCCGGGACATCGGACGGGGTATGGAATTATTGATGAGAGTAACTGCAAGAATGTACTGGGATTGATTTCTGCTAGAGGTTGGCAGGATGTGCTGGTTGCGCTTTATGAGAGAATCTGAGTATAGAAGGAGGAAGAACATAAATTGAAGGCACCGCGCTGTGATTAGGCCAGCTGAGTTTGAAAAACTGATACATCTGGGGGGTTCGAAGTCTAACAGGAAATCAGACGAGGTGATAGGAAAAACCAAAGCTGATGGTGCTGGAGCATGCGAGAGTATTGAAACGATGGCGCCCCGACACACCAAGGCTATTTCGAGCACTCGAGCCTCTGGCATCGATATCGTCGAGTTAAAACTTCCATCGTCCTACGCCGATCTGATGACGAAAATCAATTAGGAAGCTTTGGGATACGAAGACAGAAACAAAACGAGAAAACATGGCAGTAGGTTGTGCTCCTTTAGGTTTCCATGCTTTGGGACTTGCCGACTGGAGAAAAAAGGATTTACGGTACTTGATGAGGGAAATTGTGGGAGCTACTAAAGATGGCTTCGAATAGGGGTTGGAGGGACATGATGATGGCTAAATACGTCGAAGTTTTTACTGAGGCCTGAGTGAAGGCCAGACGAAGGCGAGGTAGTGTAGGACGAGACTTACTACAGTGTGAAGGCCTGGCACTGCCGAAAATGAAAAACGCCTGCTTCTGTGACAGAGCACAGAGAGCTTAATAAACAATATGATCAAGCATTTCCCAGAACTCTCGGGCTTGAGCGAACGTGTTTCTATTTCAGCAAATCTATTGCTCAGGGAGCAAAACTGTATACTTATTTAAGGCCGAAATCGCCCATCACTTCTTGAGCGCTACGAAGCTGTTGTAATTATCCAGAGGAGCCTCATGCTCGACCTTCTCCCAAATAGCACTTGCTCTCCCTGCGATGCTTTCGGGCAACGGACCCTGCTCGACAGCAGTCAAAGTCTCCTCCAACTGGGCACTCTTACTCGCACCAACGATAACCGCATCACCATTCTCCCCCTTCAAGGCACTATGAAATGTAATCCACCTATACGCCAAAGCTGCCTTGCTGATCCCGGCATCATTGGCAATTTGTGCCCACTCATCCACAGCCTGGAACAGAGACTCCTTTCCATACATGCTTGTATACATATCCCCGGTCCTCGCGTTTGGTCCGAAGCGTCCTGAGTCATCTTTGGCGCGCAATTGAGCGGAGTTCTTGACGAGGAAACCGCCCGCGATTGGGGAGTATGCGTAGAAACTGATTTTCAGTTTGTGGAGGAGGGGAAAGAGGTCTTTTTCGATGTGTCGGGAGACGGCGTTGTAATTTCCTTGGAAAACGGATGGGAGAACGGATCCTGCAGCAGATTGAATGTCGTAGATCTTTTGAACGTCGGCAGGTCTGAAATTGGAGAGGCCGAACTGGCGAGGATAAAAGTTAGTTGTTGCGCGAGATACGAGCCTGGGAAAGGGTATTTATACTCTCTTAAATTTGCCGGCTGCATATAATTCCTGAATTGCTGCTAGTGTGTCTTCGACTAGTGTAGTTGGGTCAGGAGCATGCAGGTAATAAATATCAACCTGAACATCTCAATCAGTATCCCCTGCTCTCACCAATCACTGTACTTACACTATCCGTTTGCAAATCTTCTAAACTCTTCTTCATGCCATCAAGAATGTTCTGCTTTCTCAATGCACCTGGGCTGAATCCCGGGGCCTTTGTCTGTATGATAAACTTCTTCGGGGCGCCGAGCTTCCCTAGCAGTTGTTCGCTGCCTTGCTGCACCAAAGTCAGCCCTCGCCATCGACCGTTTCTGAACTGGCAGAACTTACATAAACTCTTGCAGTGTCAATCTGGGTGATCTTGTGTTTCTCGAGGATTTCGAGCATCTCCTTAACTGTTTCTGTGGTGAAAGACGCGATTCCAGCGCTGCCAAACACGATTGAGGGTGCTGATTGTGCCATCTCGTCTTGATTGCTGGTAGGTCAATTATTTTGGAAATCAGGGGAGAGAAGCGGGGATATCTCGAAATACTTGTAGGCTGGAGAATCATGAGGAGAGGAATAGAATCGCAGATGTACCCCGCGCTGTAATTTACCGTCGGTGATGGTCGGTGCAATTAGTATTTCGGACCCGAGCTTCCATGACGCCATTCCTTCCCTCCCCGTAAATACGTGTGCATTTGTAATCTGCGACCACCTGTGAGTCCAATTGGGACACGCGAATAACATTCCAGAGCGGACATAATGCGCGTGCACAGATGGCGTGCATAGAGGAGTCGAAGTCGTTGATAAGCAGAGGAGGATCGCGAAAAGATGTTGTCTGGCTCGCAGGAAGCGAGGGAAGCATGGGGCCGGGGCCGCAAGCCTCGGTAAACCTTATTTTCACCCTCTTTTTCTGCCTGACCCTGGGAACTGACGTGACGTGCTGTGGCATTAAGGTATTTCTTTCCTAAGCCTTGAGTTTCTGGGGTTGGAGCTTCTGTTGGAAAGAAACCCGGTCGACGAGCATTCCTGCGTGTCTCTCCCCACCTGTCAAGTACTGGTGGGAGAGGAGCTTGGGTCTTTCCTCAATCCAGCCATCTTCAACTCGTCTTCATGTCTTCCTAAGCTTCTATATCCATAACCTTGTCTCAGATTTCATATTTTGCAATAATTAAGATAGTGGATATAAACCTCCTCTATCCCGGAATCGGACGAGTGACAGCCACTTTCTCGTCATGTGACCATCAAGGGGAATTAAGCGAGCCCCTTTCACAGAACGAAGAACTGACAAAAGTCGCACTTCAGCCTCAACGTAGAAAAGAATCGTATTTGGTGAGAGCAAAAACTGAGCCTCGAGACTTGGTTATCTGTGGCAGGGGATATCTCTGAACCGTCTATTGCGTTATGGAGTTAGTTTACACTTTTCGGCAAGCCTAGCAAGCCTTGCAAACCTACTCAGGTTCTTCACTGCCCCAACCGAGAGTCCGAGACCACCTTTCTAGATCCGAAACTGCTATACATAACACTTAAACTTCCGACGTCGGAAAACGGTAATTAAACCTGTGGATAATAATTGCCAAGGCCCTATTCACTAAAAATACAACAAATAGTCCGGGGAAAAGTTCGAGTCATAAGTAGCAAATCTTGACATTCTGTACCACCGAAATGGAAACAACAAGTCACCAGCGCAGGCAGATTCTCGGACCTGCCAAGATTCTTCTATTTGATGCGATAAACCTTGACTAACTAGTTGTCACGCAACAAACTCCACTTGGTCAAGAAACGCATGAGGCTTACCAATCGGGCTAGGTCTAGCTGCCTCGGGTAAAGTACTAAAGGTATACTTGTCACTTGTCGAGCCTCGCCATCACACAAGACGTCGTTAGTGGAAGTTGAGATAACATATATTACATATATAATGCTTTTCCTTCTGGCCATATTCTCAACGTCGTATTTACAGAGCCTTGCTCGATCAATCGGTACAAGAAATGGTTCGATCCCACAATTATCGCGCAGAAAGCCTCGCCTGTCTGCCCAGCTGCAGGTCTCATGCACTATCACACAAACTGGGAAACCCAACAAAAACAAAATATCCAGTGAAGTGATTGTGTTCCTGTTGAATAAATATGACAATAGGAAAGTAAAATGTGTATGTATTTTCTACTGTAAAAGCTCCCCCTGACCAGCATAGACTTCCCGCCCATTAATAAAGTTAAAGAACAAGAGATTCTGGTATTTATCTAGAATGCCTCTGGATTTTTCTGCCGTCTGTTTTATTTCCAATTTGTCCGATTGGAGAATGAGCCACACGCTTCGCAGGTTCAATTCACATGTACCGGGCGTAACTCTCAGCCTCCCCAGGCAACAGCCAACCAGACTAGAACACGTCAAAGTGCACAACCAGTCGAAACCCCCTCTTTCGGTGGAGATTCAGAGATTCCATTACAGGGCATTAGTTAGGACCGAAATGATGCAGCTATGCAGTGGTGTGCGTACCTCGATGTAGGGAATGCCGCACTCTCTGTAACTTTCACAAGTCGTTCTCGTTTTCAAATTCAATTATTGCTTCAAATTCTGTCACCACATCTCCACCAGCGTCAACATTTTGCGATATGTCCAACCCCAACCGTGATCCACGGTCTGGATCCCAGGGAAGTGAGGGGAGCGTCTTTGCTCATTCATCCTTCTCGTCATCAAGCCCAGACCTCGCTCGAGTCTTCGTACAGCTTAACAATGGAATGAAAATTATCGTTCCAATTCCCCAAACTTCAGTCGTTCAGGTTCTCCACGCTGAAGCGCTGAAACGTGCTGCAAGGGTCGGCGTGACTGGGACCTTGGAAAATACGCTTCTCCAGACGACAGGCAAAAGCCCAGTCGTATTATTTGGAGAAGATTCTCTCATTGAGGTTCTTGACCTTACAGAAGATAACACGCTTTTCCTTCGATCGGTAGACACCACTACAGCGTCCCTTATCGACACGCACCAAGAAGCGGACTCCCCAGATTTGGGAGCAGGCTCTCCACCATCCGGTCCAGGGCCATCTGCACTATTTGACCATGTCCCTGAACCACAACTGAAGCATCGGAGAGTACCTAAGATTTACGTTCGATGGATTACCCTCGAAGCTGCGCTGGAACACTCTCGGCTTCGAAGAATCCCGGTTGACAACGTACCAATTTCCTGCGATACTACTTTCAGCGAATTCCATCGAATTGCAGTGGAACGACTCTGTGGGTCCTATTCTCAAGGCTCATGCATTATGCCTCGGAAATTGAACCTTTTCTTGAGAGAGTGTAGACTGCACACCGAGAATAACCTAGCGATATTGAAAGATCTTGGTCCAAGAAGTAAACATGAACCTTTGGATATATTCGTTGAGTTCACGGGACCGAACTATGATTCACAGCATCACCTCAGTCAACTATCATTGTCAACTGATCCAAAACGTCTCTGGAGCTTTGATTCCACTTCCCGAGGGATGAGCACATTCATCACTAGCCTGCAAATTTTGCTCAAAGAAATTGAACGAGGACATTGCAATCTGGATGAAATTCTAGAAGTGCTTCTGGAACTCACACACTTCCCGCCTCTGCTGCTGGCATTTCGAACCCTCCACGAAACAGGGATTGACAACAGAACGCCTATCGAACCGCTGCTTCTGGTAGCATCTGCATTTCATGCCCTCTGCCGCAGAATGATCCCGTCCAAGATATGTCAATCCTCGGATTCTTTCCTTGAAGGCTCTCGTCAAATTGTCTTTTGGATTTACTCTATGCGGTCTGAGGCGTCTCTTTCCCACGGTGGCAGCAGGCCATTGATTCATCGAGTGCAAATCAAAGCATTTAGAGATGGCGTTCAAGATACGCCAGCATTCAAGCCTTTTTATGAGGTCGAGGTGCCCACAGGACTGAACGCGGTGCCAAAGAGGTTTCTGGTCAGCGTAGAAACAGGTGGAGGAACGTTTTGCCAGCGACTTGGGGTTGCTTTCCACGAAAAGTCCTCCCTGCCTTGGGACTTTTACTTTCAACCGCCAGAAGATTGGGGCATTTTATGGGATCACAAAGCTATACCTATGCTCCATCCGAATGAATTTGGAAGCCTAATGGAGACCACGAATTCGATGGATGCTTTCAGGATGGTTGGTCCTCTACAGCTGGGTGCTTGCTTGGCCGCGGAGCTTCCAGTCATAACCCTAAGCTCCAAAGGATACGTCTCGAGGTATGACCATGAAGACTTGGAATGCAGCGAGAGGAGCTTTGTTACTTGGAACGCTGTCGAGGGGAGAAACAAATTACCAGACAATCCTGGCCAGTTCTTATCCCAGAAACTTGATCCCATACTTGCGGAGCGCAAAAAGCTTGGCAGCTGGGAATTAGATGCATGGGCAGAGTGGACCAAGACTGCCGACTATGGTGTACCTGATGAGGCAATCGTCATTTGCGTAGATACGAGCTCCAGTATGGCCACGGAAATGCCTTCAGGTTGGATTCCAGACCGAAGTTCTTCCGGGGTGAACCCTAGTCGACTCACTGAGGTAAAAGAATTCTTCAAAAATCTTTCGCTTCGAATTTCTGCCTTGAATCTCTCAACTCATTTGGGACTTGTTACCTTCTCCAACAAGGAAAAAGTCATTGTCAAGCAGCCACTTACAGCACTGCATCTCAATTTCAACCATCAACTCGACAACATCCATGCATCTGGGTCCACTGCTATTTTTGATGCGCTCAACAAGGCTCATATCATGCTGGCTGACGTAAAACGCCGATATCCCAACACGAAATCTCGCATCATATTGCTCACCGACGGGGAGGACAAGCAGTCCACTATACAGCCATCCGCAGTATCTTTATCCCTTGCGGCCAATGATATCGTGCTCGACACTGTAGTCATTGGATCCAACCAAACTGCACAGCTCTTCAAGATTGCAAGAAGTACAGGCGGATACGCATTCTCGCCCAAAAGCCAGCAAGCATTGTTTCAGATATTTCTCTTGGAGACCGTTGTTGACATCCGTACTCGGCCAAACATTACCAAGACGACTTGGTCGAACTGGAATACATTCCAACCGAAACCAGCAGACATGGCCAATCCATACGAATTCCCACCCTGCAGACCGCATCCCAATCTCGATGATTACTTTATTGCACTAAGTGATGCGGAAAGATTCATGAACCGTATGTCCAGGCGTTCGGCCCAGAGCTCTGCCTCAGTCTCTTCGAGTTCGACGAGACTTAGTGTGGCTTCCACGATTACCATTGGTGCGGGAGGTAATTCACGAGTATTGTTGAGTGAAATCAAGGCCATGATCGATAATCCACACGATTACATGGATATATATGTTAGTCAAAGCAACATGTGCTTCTGGAAAGTGGTTATGCAGGGTCCACCGGATTCCCCTTATGCGAATGGGACTTTCCTCCTGTACATTGAGATGGGAGTTGATTTCCCAAGGCGACCACCCTCAGCGAGGTTCATTACGCCAATGCTACATCCTAACATTACGAAGGTATGTACTGATCAAGAACATTGAAGAAGCCATTGGAGGAAGAACTTACTAATTTTTGCCTAGCACGGCCGTGTGTGTCACCCAATTTTCGATCGTGAATGGACTCCTGCCACACGAATGTATCAGGTCTTACAGCATCTATACGGCATCCTCATGTCTCTCGAGGTAACTTCTCCTTGTTCTAGCTCCTCTTTCTAGCGATAGTATTGATATTGGCACAGGCAAGAGATGCCGTCGACCCTCTCGCAGCGCTTCGGTTCTGGTCAGACGAGCAGGAAGGGATACGTGAAGTAGAAAACTATGTCAGTGCACCCTTTGTTCGTGGAATCCTATTCAATCTTGTATTGACGTTCCGAATCAAGGTCAATCGCTTTGCTCGCCGTTCTCGAGCTTTGCATCGGCTCGACATCATTGGTGATGATGTCTCCTCTCTTTCATCTTCCGTCGCATCCAGCTCAGCAAGCATAAGGAGTGGATCCACAGTGACCTCAACATCACTGCACTCCTTCCGCTCTGCTGTGAATGGCCAGAGTCAGACTCCTGGGTACAATCCCTTTAGCAACCCACCTGGCTCCCGATCAGAAAATGCTTCGTCGAGGGCCTCGATCTCAACTAGATCTCCATCTACCACGACGACACTTGCCAGTCACTTAGCGAATCAGCGCAGACCTGTCCAGCCTCCTCCCTTGATGGCTAGCCAAGGAAGTTCCACAAACAATCCTATTTCGCGAGTTGGAGCAGACGGCAGGAACAGACTATCGAGGCGCAGTGCCGTTGCTTCTTCAGCTGATACACCGCCGAGTTCTGGAGGGAGCCAGGACGGGAGCCAAGCAGGAAGCGCGAGTAGCGGGAGAAAGCTTAGTCGGAGGGCGAGTTTCTTTGCTTTGCTGAGAAATGCTGGGAACTAATGAAAGCAAAGCCCATCGGGGTATGCTGGACTAAATGTCATGTCCTTTTACTTCTCATCAGCCTTCAAGGGTTCGCTCGCTTGTTTTATTCAATTCACCTGCAAATAACGGCCATCTCACGATATCTAGGATTTTTGTTGTTGACTACTCAGGAAATTTCGAAGCGTATTAATTTGAAATTTCAGATATTATCAGATTTGATGTGGCTGGTCATAGAGCTTTCATAAGTCTTGGTTAAACACGTTTCTCGTACTTTTAACTTCGCACTTCGCATCACGAGGCTGACTTCTTTGCTTCTTCCGTGATGGGTGGTCGAGATTCTGCAAAAGTGATATATGTCCTGCACCACTGAGAAACTATTCTTCACGATCGTCCTTCCCATGATCGTCCTTCCCATAATCGTCCTTCCCATAATCGTCCTTCCCATAATCGTCCTTGCCAATGCCATTCTCCAGGGACAGGACGCAAGATTCTCAATGCCATTCCATTATCATAAATATTCAAGGCTTAAACTCAAAGGTCATGGCTGCTAGTTTTTGTTTGGGCCTACTGTTCGGCGGAGACCTTGAGTTATGTTTCTCACCGGCGGGACTACCTGGGTCATTCTCTGACAGTTATAGACTAAACAACGGAGACCGAGACAGCTCATGATCAAAAGCCTGGGCTTCTTGGGGATTTTTACGGTGCTAAAACCTGGTTGCTGAGATCTATGCATGAGAGCTCTCCGCATTGCTTAAATTCTTTGAAAGATTCGGCAATATGGGTTAGAAATATATGACTTCTGACCGATCAAACTGTTGCAAGGGAAATTGCTCTGGATCATTGCTCTTGCCAAAGGCGGTGGGATTTGACATCTCTGTTCAGTTCAAGGCATTTGACAGTGCCACTGCTGTGAAAGCTACGGCCTTCGTGCGATAGTGTACTTTGGCTAAAGAGCTCAGGGATATTTCCAGTCTGCGGTTCCATCTCAATCCGTGATGCTTTTGGGGTAATGCTTTACCTTTTCAAAAGCTATGTGGATGACAATTTTTTTTAGCATGGCGAAGCTGCAACATTTGGGTTATGAATGTTTTGCTACGAGAAGGAAGGTGGAAAGCAGGCGGTGGAATATAAAGTTGAATAGGAGGCCCTCGCTTAATTAGCCGAATAAGAAAAGGGGTTGCAGGGGCAATGAACCACTGCACAGTCGAGAGTATCGCGAAAGTCGCGTCGTCTTATTCTCAACAAATACTGACTGGTGTTTTGAGATGTTTCGTGATGGAGCGGGCTTCTATAGTGGAGAAAGCCTCAAAGCTCAGCGGGCATCCCCAATCACAGCCTACGAAGGCGACAGGCGTTGAAATCCGTCCAGCTCGCTAAGCGAGAATCTGGGGCTGCACGTTTGTAAATGTCTCGCAATTTCTCCTCAAATTTGATTGTTATGAGAATTTCGGAACAGATTGAAGTCCTATTTCTCTATTATATATAGCCATTATAGAAAGATTTAAGGGTGGTGTTGGGAATTAGTGTGACTTTCCACATAGGGCAACTTTGGTGTTCCCCTGCGCACTCTGGCAGATGGACGATTTTCAACGCCCGCCGCCTTTGTACTCTTTAAGAGGTTGGTGTGGAAAACGAAGTCCAGGTTGAGGAAACCATTGATCTATGCTGCTGGCTGTATGTTTTGACTTGCGCCTTTTATTCTATGATTTGTGGATCAAGAGAACATTATAGAATTCGCCTCTATCATAAGTATCTAAAATTTGCCGGATCAATTGCGTCAAATCTAGGGCAGTAGGGCTCCTCTGCTCAAGTCTCTGCCAGGGTATCTGTGTTCACTCGGCCCAGATATTCAGTACTCGGCGGTCTTTGGATCTTCAAGTAGACTCTGCCTGTGCTCTCGTCCCATGTCTTCTACGTGGTGGACTTTATCCATACACCGTAGGCTCTATCATTCTTCGTGTTCTCGCTTCGTATTTTTCTTTCATGAACTCCCACTATCTCGTTCCGCGCCTACGGGCCGTCGCAATATCGACCGGTAAGGATCCTCCTGTGGCGCTGGAGCATATCCCCTTCGTACAGCAGGAGTAGAACTCGATGCCACAACCCGCCTTGAAGCTGACATCACACCACCTGGTGGCCGATAAGGATCATCCTCTGGCGCCAACGCATATCCCCCTCGTACAACTGGTGTATAACTCGCCGCCCCAACCTGCCTCGTTGCTGCTGCTGCTCCTATTGGGGGCAGCGCCGGGGCCGCATCTGGTTCTACAGGTGCATATTCCTCCCCATCTCTCTCTCTCCTCAGTCTCCTAAGCCACCAAATCCAGGCAATCATCAATAATACGAAGAAGATGACTGCAAAAGCAATCCCCACTTTTGCTCCGGTAGAGAGGCCTTTGGAATTCGAGTTTGCTAGTGAAGCAGCTGTCGCGGTTGTTTGAGAGGAGGATTTGGAGGATATTGAGGACGAAGTTCTGCTTGAGCTGCTCAAGGTTGAACTGGTGCTACTGCCACTAGTACTGCTCTGAGAACTTGAAGATGATAATGTAGATGACAGTAGGCTCGACGTCAGGGTGACGCTCGAGCTTGTCTGCAGAGATATCGTAGTAGGTGAACTCAAAATCACTTCGGTAACGCCAGATATTACCGTGGTTAGGCCCGACAATGAAAAAGCTGAATTAACGGGTACTACGACGAATAAGCTCACCCGTTCTTGGAGAGCCAGTTATGGAAGCACTTACCGGTAGCAGGTCCTGTAATGACAACTTCAGTGACGCCACCAACGACCGTTACGAAGCCGGGGATGGAAGTGATTTGAGCACCTGGCTCAACAATTGTAGTGGGGTTTGGAATTATCACGACTTGTGAACCGCTGATTTCCGTGGTTATTCCGCCGGGAATTCCGGCTCCGAGAGACAAGGGCAAAGTTGTAGCAGAAGGCAAAATCAAGAAAGGTGTGTTGTTGATCACCGTTGTAATAGCCCCTTGAATGTTTGGTGGTGAGGTGGAAAGCTGGAAATTGGTTGCTGAGGGGATTATCAGGAACGCAGTTCCACCGATCGTGGTAGTCTGCCCAACAAGTCCAGGCGGGGCATTTGACAGTGGAATTCGAGTTGGATTTGCAACGACAACGAAGGGAGTGCCGTTGATAGTCGTTGTTGATAGTGATCCCGTTGGAGTTGCTTGTACTGGAATATTCGTTGAACCGGGAACCGCAATGAAGGGCGTGTTATTGATAATTGTCAAGCTTCCAGTCAAGCCTGGCGGTGCGTTGGATAGCAGTACGTTGGTAGCCGATGGGAACACAACGAAGTTAGTTCCCCCAATGTTAGTTGTGCTAAGGGCGGGGCCATTCGGCTGTGAAGTTGGAGCTGCGAGGAAAGTAGTAGGGCCTACTTCTAAGAACGGCGTGTTGTTGATGATAGTAAGTTGTGCATTTGTGAGCTGGGAAGGGGCGTTTACGAAGGGAATGAGGGTAGAAGACGGAATCACGACAAAAGGAGATCCGTTGATGAATGTGACACTACCTCCCCGGACGGCGTCTGGGGTAGGCGAAGAACCTGGAGTAAAGGTTACAGGGGACGTTATAATCAATACAGGCGTCCCAGCGATTGTCGCTGTTTGTCCTTGGAGGCCTGAAGGAGCTGCAACCAGTGGCATGGTGGTCGGCGGGATAATGACATTGACAGGGGGTGTAGTCTTCCCACCCTGGACAGGCGTTTCAGCTAGTGGGGCGGTTGGGCAGATGCCGATCATTTGACAAATGGCGCTGGCTTTTGGGTTTAGTGGAGTCTGGGCAGGAGGAGTCTGAGCACCAGCACTCTGAGCCCCAGGAGTTTGAATCTGCTGCTGAGCTAAAGGGGTGCCAGTGGTGACCGTGATTTCCGTAATGCCACCACCAGCGCCCGTATTATAGGACGGCGGCGAAGCGGTAGGACTTGGGACCGGGGTAATTGTCACACTTCCTATGCCAGTCTCTACAACTGCTGGGAGTGGGGTTGTCAGAGGGACTGGGACCAGGACTTCGCTCGATTCCAATGTAACGCCTGTTGTTGCTGAGGCTGTTACTTCGGCAGCTAAGGTTGATGTCAGGACTTCTGTGGTAACGAAAGTCAAAGCGGGCAGTGTAGTCCCAGCGGCAGTGAAGATTATAGTCACGTTTCCAGTCGTGGCAACGCTCTCAGTTGGGGTTATAGTCGAGGGTGGGATAATAGAGCTGTATATTGATGTTACGACGATAGTGGTAGTACTTGTAAAAGTCGAGGCAGCTATAGTGGTAGTTTGATTGAAGAAAACCAAGCTCGTGGATGTTTCAGTGATTATTGTCGGAGGAGGGGTTGTAGTAAACGTCGTAGTAAAATAAGAGACTGTTCCGCATCCCGAGGGTATGATAGAGGGACCACCGGGTAAGCAGGCTGACAGACCCGGATACTGGGATGAGTATTCTTTGTTACTTATTAGGAAGTCGAGAACCGTCTGTGGAACATAACCGTAGTCTTCGGTGCCAGCTGCTGGTGTTTCGAAGCATGTGTCCATCCCGTACACTGCCCCAGTTTGCCCGCGTGCTGGCTGATAGATGAAAGGGGTTGTCAGTGAAATGATAACGGGAGTCGCTGGTGGACCTCCAAAGTAAGCCTGTGCATTTTGATTCATGTTCGGAAACCCCCCAATAGTTGTTCCGCATGCCAAATTTCCCGAATCATCCGTGATGGCCGCTGCTGTTATCACTTTGACCGTAGAATAGACGTAGAAGGCAGCCGGCGATTGCCTGTAAAGAACCTTGTTAGAGAAGTGCATGTTTTATCCTCAAGTTCAAAACTTACACTGATACCCCGCCAGTGATCAGTGCAGTGCCATTTATAGGTTGGTCGATTTCTGTCGGATGCGGAGCTGCATTGCCGAACAGAGGGATTGGATTAACACCCAGTTCGATCGTGAACGGAAAGGAGGTATTAGTGGTCTGAACATGGACTTCATAGCTTGTTATCGTTGTGGTAGGATAAGGCGTGACATGGGCTGTGATCTGCGTCAAGTTGACAACCTCGTAGACCGAACTTATCGTAACGATATCCCACCACTCCTCACTAACAACATCTTGAACCACGAAGCAGCAGACTTGGTCCGCATTCGGAGTCGCCGCTGGCTCTAGTTGAAGCACCGAAGTGGAAGGTGTTTGGGTTGTCGTACTCGAAGTGCTCGGTATGCTGGTGGTATTGATGCTGGGAATTGCTGTTGAATGATCAACTAACTAATTCTAGCGATGGACCCTTGCGTGGCAGCTTTCTTACCTCGAAAACTCAATCTCGCATCGGCTTCCAGAAGGACAGTGCTAAGAACCAAAAGGAGATGGCAAAGAAACATTGTGAAGAATGCAGGAAATCATCGAAATCTGTAAGCAGGTCGAATAGGGCAAAACGAATGAACGGAAAATTATACCTCAGCAACCTGGTCCTAGGGATTCAGAGTTAAAAGGACTGGTCATGCCAGCCTCAGCCTTCTTTAAAGCGATGCTCCTGCCTTCGCATCTTGGCAAACTTGGGCAGCGGGGCTGAGAAGTGCAAGTTGCGACCAGCTGCATATGACTTTTTGCGTTGGCCGTGGAGGGCACCAGGATTGCCTGGTGCTCTTACATTTTCATAGGTTGTTGGTGGTGTGACCCGAGAAGAATCCACCCACCGGTCTCAGCTGTCGGGAGCTCAGCCCCTGCCACCAAAACGCCAAACCCGACGACTTGCACGGCACTTTCCACAAAGCCTTGATGAAAATAGTTCTTGGCTTCTGCCTGCTCCAATGGAAAGGGCATACCTCCCACGTCTCGCTGAAGCCACGGATGCAAGTCTCGCAATCCATCTCATGATCAGGTTCGGAGTCCGGAGGCTGAGGTGACTAAAGTTGGCACTTTACCAGCCTTGTACAGCTCATGTATAATTTTTCCTACCGTGATTGTCGCGTCAAGTACCTCTTCCGTGGATAATCGCGAAAGTCGCGATATTCAAGTTCTCCAGCTTCTCCAACGCAGCACACTCTCTCTACACAAAGCACATGTCATCGTTTAGGGTCCGAAACGATGCGTGTCAATCGAATCGTCAAGCAGTCGCAGAAATGGCCTTTCATGATTGCGTTAGCCTTAATGTTGAACATCCAGTTTGCAGTGGGCCAGGTACAGTCGAGATCTACTTATCCCGCCCCAGTTATTATACCATCATCTGAGAGCTGGTTGTTTCTCCGATCTCATCTCTATCTCAATTCCGCTGACACCATCAGGGACGGTAATGACGGCTCTTGGTCATCATTCGTTTTTCAAATTGGAACACCCCCGCAGACGGTTAAGCTTCTGCCCTCAACAGCATCGTATGAAACATGGGCCATCGATCCCCAGGGGTGTCAACCAGGAGATCTCCCCAATTGTCACACCTTGAGAGGCGAATTATACAATTACAATGCCTCCTCGACTTGGGACCCAAATCTCTCCAACGTAACCACGGATATATACCCACTCGAACTTGAAACTGCTCTGGGCTATACCGGGAAAGGGCGATATGGCTTTGATGATATTACTTTGGGATATATAGGGAGCGGGGGTCTAACACTCAAGAATCAGTCAATAGCTACAATTGCCACCAAGAGCTTTTTCATGGGGCTCCTTGGATTGACTCCTCGATCCGACAACTTCACGAGTTTCAACGACCCTCTTCCGAGCTTCATGCAAAGCTTGCAGAATCAAAGCAAGATTCCAAGTCTCAGCTGGGGATACACTGCTGGCAATCAATACCGTATGTTTCTTCCAGCTTTCCTCTCACATAGTTTCCAAACTATTTTATTCTATGATGATTTAGCTAATCAAAACTCGTCAGGACTCCAGAAGGTGCTCGGAAGCCTCGTGCTAGGCGGGTACGATTCATCACGGTTTGTCAAGAACAACCTTAGCTTCTCATTTGACCTGGATAACGGACTTGCAATTGGATTGGAAGCAATCACGACTGGCACCGGTCAAGCTCTTCTTCCTGCACCCATCGAGGCAATCTCGCTTGATTCGACTCTGCCGTACATTTATTTACCAACTGAAGCATGCACCCAATTTGAGACCGCGTTTAATTTGACCTGGAATGATACAGTCCAGCTTTACCTCCTTACGGACGCCCAACATTCGGCTCTGGAAACCCAAAATCCCAGCATCACATTTAGGTTAGGAACGTCTCCAAACACAGTTGACATCACTCTTCCATATGCAGCTTTCGACCTGAACGCATCATGGCCTCTGGTCTCAACCACAACACCGTACTTTCCGTTGAGGCGGGCAGTCAACAACACCTATGTTCTTGGCAGAACTTTCTTTCAAGAAGCATATGTCATTACAGATTACGAAACTGGAACCTTTTCGGTGTCCCAATGCCAATGGGACAATCCCCTCACACAGAATATTATCACGATTCTTCCGCCAAATGCTACCAACTCCACGTCTCCTGCGACCACCGTACACAAACTTCCAACAGGCGCAATAGCTGGTATCTCGTTAGGAGGCGCCGCCATCATCTTGGTGGTGATTTTGCTCTTCTATCTGTGCCACTTCAGACCCCGCCGCGAGCGTCAACGTGCAGCAGAACTAGAAGCAAAACCTCCCGCGCACCAAGAGACAACTCTGAAACCTGAAATGGCAGATACCAGCGTTGCATCTCCTGTGGTGTACGAGGCGGAGGGAACGAAGATTCCGATACCTGTGGAGATCGACGACGGCGAAAGACCCATCTATGAGCTGCCGGCTCGCGAAGCAGCTGCTTCCGAGATCAACAGCGTAAATGAACCTAGGGAGATAATAGAACGAAGAAACCATGTATTCTCCAAAGCCGAGAAACAGGTGTTGTCTCCAGTTTCGGCCTTGTCTTCCAAACAGATGTTTTCCCCAGTTTCGGCTTTCACTCCCTAGGAATAGCCTTCTCTCAAGATAAGATCACCAGCGCCGGTCATTGAGTAGACACCAACTTTCTTGCTTCGATCGTACTTCAATGATCAGATGCTCGCCGTTGCGACGGAATTCTGGGCCATTAGTCCCAGACTGATTCAAAACAGCCAACACAAGTTCGGGGCCCAAGAATTGCCCGCCACAGGCTATCTAGTAGAGCACTATCGACAATATCAGATTTACAGGGTGAGGAGTCTCATCGGGAGCTGAGGTCTTCGGAACTTAGTGCCTCCTGAGTGAACGGGAAGTCCGTGAAGATTTGGAGGACCCTGAGATACGGATAGGCGATGCTTGGGCATATGTACGCCAAATCAAGTATTAATATAAATTTGGTTATATTTGAGTTTCAAAGTCGAAGGAGGATGAGGCTGTCACTTCCTCGCTTTTCAGCAACCACCCCCAGTACAAAGCTAATATCTCATATCTTTTTAACAATGGAGCACTGTGTGACTCAACTAAATCCTCCAACATGTCCGATGGTTTGTAATAATTCTTAAACATCTCGCTTCTATGAAAAGTTCTTGCCCCTCAAATAGGAGTCATCACAGATTTCAGGAGTGCGGGGTCACTTGTGAGTCGTAACTTCCCTTCGTGGTGGGGTATAATACGGTTAAGATTTAGGAAGCAGGGAAGTACTCATTGCGTCCCCCAGATTCTAAGCTCCAGAAAGGAAGAGAGGATCGTTGTGGCATAAGACCAGTCATTTGGAAAACAGCTCGAGAAAAAAAGCAAAACTCTTATAGTATGAGGGAGTTCGAGAGGCCATGTTGCCGCCCTCACTCAAATTCCTTGCACATGCATTGCAGCGACATCGTGGCTGCATAGCCACCCAAGCGCCCGACCGAGAGCCTCGTCAGGCGGCAGTTCGTGCACACACTTAAATGCTTTCTCATTCTCCTCATGCAGGCCCTCTATTTTTATCTTTCAAGTAATTCTTTTGTCGGAATATTGGGCGTAGCATGGATCCGCTCAGCGCAGCCGCGAGCGTCATCGCTGTGGTTCAGATCGCCGACAGGATCATAGACATGTGCAAGACGTACATCACGGGAGTCAAAGATGCGCCCGCCGACCTGAGAGCAATCTTGATCGAAGTTGGAAGTGTGAAATGTGTTCTTGAAGTCATCGA
This sequence comes from Hyaloscypha hepaticicola, assembly GCA_002865625.1. Classification (NCBI taxonomy): domain Eukaryota; kingdom Fungi; phylum Ascomycota; class Leotiomycetes; order Helotiales; family Hyaloscyphaceae; genus Hyaloscypha; species Hyaloscypha hepaticicola. Next base: position 701,035 of record KZ613477.1, read on the forward strand.
ACTCTTGGACACATCCTGTGGGGGGAGTCTCTGGTTCATGGAGTTGAAATTCTGGAGAAGCTTCGAGGCCCACTTGAGGGATGTAAGGAGGCCTTGGATTCCCTCGAGACCCTGTTCCCGACCCAGTCGGCAGGCACAGTGAAAGGAAAGAAGAAAAGACTTGCGCTTTCTCTGACTACTTTGGCTTGGCCATTCAAGAGAGATAAGGCTCTGAAACTACTTGAAGAGATAGGGCGACATAAGTCAACCATAGCACTTGGTTTGACAACAGAAACTGCGTGAGTGAAATCACAAGACTATGAATACTCCTAATGATTCAAATTTAGTCAAGATCTGAAACATATTCGAAAGAATGTTGAGACAATTCATGCAGCGATGACTGGTGAGATCTTGGACCAATTGGCATAAAAAGTTGTCTCATGATACTAATACCCATTTTCTCTTGATAGAAGCCGAGAAGAGTCAGATTCTCAGGTGGCTTGTCATAACTGATCCATCTCCAAATCACAACAATGCTTGCCAGCTTCATGAAGTCCACACTGGTCAATGGCTTACCAATTCACCTGAATACGCTGAATGGAAATATGGACGCTCTGAGTCTCAGTTTCTATGGCTTCACGGAATCCCTGGTGCTGGTAAGACTGTCCTCCATTCCTATATCGCGGAAGACGTGGCAAGATTTTGCGATGAAATAGAGGATTCTGCTTGCGCTTTCTATTACTGCTACTTTGCAAGGAATCAAGATGAGACAGTACCATTTTTACGTTGGGTCATCAAGGAACTTTCCCGAAAGCTTGGTAGGATTACATCTGAAGTCTGCCGGCTATATACCTCCAACAATCTTCACTCAGGACCTGGAATTCTCCTCTCAATTCTTGAAGAAGTCGCTGGGCACTTTTCCCGAGTCTACATCACAATCGACGCACTTGATGAGTCTGTCAAACATGAGACGCTCTTGCGTTGGCTACAGTCCATGGTTGAAACTCCAAAGCTGAGACATATTCGACTGCTGGCAACGAGCAGAAGAGAGTTGGATATTGAGAGAGCGCTCTCACCTCTTGCGACAGAACTGTCCCTTTCTAATCCATACGTCGATAATGATATCCGAACGTACTTGTACATCCAAAGCCGTCTTCGGGAGGGCAATGTTCGCAGTTGGCCCGAGTGGTTGAAAAATGAGGCAGAAGACGCCCTTGTGAAAGGTGCGAAGGGAATGTAGGGCCTTCCCGATCTTAAAATGGCTTGATGACAGGGACTAATACTTACAAGGTTTCGTTGGGCATTCTGTCAACTTGACATTTTGAAACGACTGCACACCATACCGGACATCCGCTTGGCGTTGACACAGCTTCCTAAAACTTTGGACGAAACATATGAAAGAATTCTTTGCAATATACCAGCGGAGAGCCGAAGAATGGCTTACCAAACCCTAAATCTAATAGCCGCTTCCGATGATTTAACCCTGGAGGAGCTGTCTTATTTGCTTGCTGTCGATCTTGAGAAGGGTTCATTCGACAGACAAAATCGACCTCTGGATCTATATGCCCCCATTGAGGCATGTACGTGTCTTCTTACACTTCCATGTAACACGGATACTAGGGACTTGCATCTGGCACACTACACCGTGAAGGAATATCTCAATTCCTCCCGCGTTTGCAAGGGGCCCGCTAAAATGTACCAGATGACAGATGATTCCATGTATTCCATGCTTGCCTCCTGTCTCATCACATATATGCTGTACGAGAGCTATGAAGTTGAACATAAGCCTCTAATGCCATATGCAATCACGGATTGGTATGAAGTGTTTCGAGACATAAATTCGATATCAGCTCGGAAATCGCTCTCCGGTTTGATCATTCAGCTTCTGGGCCCGAATGAACCACATTATCAAAATTGGCGAAATGAGGTGGCGAAGGCACTAGCTCCGACAGATTCACCGTACCCAATCTGGTCGGCCGAGCCAGGTGCTGAACCTTGCGCTACGCTTGCTTCTCTGTGCTGGTTCGGATGCATTGAAGCTGCTCAACTGCTTCTAGACACGCAAAAATCTCCATTTCCATTTCAAAAGCCTATCTATTGGACAATCCCTGCCGATTTTCTTCGACGAATGTATAGGCCCAAAGATCTTCTTTCTGGATTTGGGCACGAACTGTCAAAAGACAAAAGAAGCAAAGAAAACTTGCTTCTATATTTAAAGAATGAATTTGCAGGACTGGAAGCCTTGACGGTCGTACATGTCGCCTTGCTATGGGGCTATGATTTCAAGCCTGGATTTCTTGATTTGATGCTCTCCAAGGGAGCTGATATTAACGTACGCTCTCTAACCGGTTCCTCGTTATTGAATACAGCCTTGAACGGCAGAACTAGAATCAGAGATTGGGTATCTGGTTGGAGTGATGATACAAATCTCTTCGACTTCCTGCTTGCCAATGGAGCGCAAGTGAATCCCAGCCAATGCACAATCACACCACTTCAATCCGCAATTGCACGTGCCCGAAGGTCACTTAACCCACGGGTCGTCTGAGCCAAAGGAGCATTATTTTGTAACCTTTGATCGCGATGTACTTCTCAATAAACTCTTCCACATCGCTCGCAAACTTCTGGAGTGTGGTGCCATGGTTAATGGAGTATGCCATGACGAAGCCAACATATCAAGAATTCGACAAATTTGCCACATATACCTCCAGCAGCCTGAGGAATCCTCTCCGACATCTGACGAAACTGAATATATAAACGCCGCTTTGGAAGCCCGCGGTCTCACAGCGCTGTACGATACACCTCTTCGGATGCTTGACCAGATAGGAGATCATATCGGGGTCACACAAACGACAGAACCACCCCCTAAAAAAGTTCTGCAAGAATTTTACGACATTCGGAAATTACTTCTTAGCTACGGAGCAAAATCACTCCATCTTTTTCCAGTCGAGGATCTGCCAGGCTACGTCAAAGAGGATATGGAAGAATGGAAAAAAAGAGAAGACCGTCAAATGGCAAGCCCATCTTCAACGTCAATTCTCGGGCATCATATTGAGAGTCAAATATGAGCTAGTATTCATGGTGGCCGGTAAAGTCTTTGAACGAAGCTTCCGAGGTCATCCAGCAGCAGACAGTGCGCTTATGTCATTTCAAACACTTGAAAAGTGCAAATTCCCCTCATAATAAATATCGCTCAAATATCGTAGGATCAGAAATCTGGATGCATTAGATTGAATTCATGTCTTCTTTCACAGACATCAATCAGATAGTAGCTTGCTTTCTTTAAGTGTGTCTGGTCAAGAAGTGTCGTAATAAGCGAGGCTTCAGCACTTCCGAATTTTGTCTCAATATCTATTACATCTCAAGCAAAAATAAATTAAAAACATCTTTTCTAATCTAAAGAATGTATTTAAGATCAGCAGAAATAATTTCCACCTCGAGAAGTTATGTTGAATAACTCTTGCAGACCTAGCCTCCCCCAACCCCACCACCCCCAGACCCCATCTTCCTCTCCAACAACTCCACCCCTAATGACAACACATCCACCACCGACATCCTCTAACAAAATCCGCTCGCAGCCGCAGTTCGCCCATAAGTCGCCTTCCACGAATTATGCGAATACCACCCCGCACCCGCCTGGGCTCCACTCGTAAAGCCACACTGGCTGTTAATAGCCCCAAAGTCGCTCCACAGCTGGTCCGAATGGCAGGTCTGGCCATTGCCGTAGTTGCAACCGAAGGCGACGCCGGTACCGTAGTAGGCGGCAATGGACCGTCCGCTGAAGAAGTAACCGCCGCCGCATTGGTTGGCGAGGTTGCCTTGGGCTACGTTGACGCTGTTCGGGTGTTAGTATCCGAGAAAAGTACAAGAGGGAGGTAAGGGGGAAGGGGAGAACGTACTCGTCGGCTGGAGTGCCGAAGCCGTTGCAGGAGACGCCGTCACGTTTGTCCAGGCCTTCGAGATCACGTGCGGCAACCGTTGTTGCTTTCAAGGTCTCGTTGATGGGTGCTATGAAGGTCCAGGTTGTTGAGCCGTCATCTGCGAGATCAACGGTGTAGATTCCATGGGGAAGGTCCTCTGCTGGGCCGGCAAGAGTGCCCTTTGTCTCAGCTGCTGGGCTGGGGAGGGCGGAGACGATGCCGGCTGCGGCGAGGATGATGAAGGTAAGGGACTTGAGTTGGACCATTTTTAAAATATCGGTGCTTTTGTTTTGTGGGAGGTGAAATACGATTTTTCTTTCAGAAACGAAGAGATGAAGAGATAGGAATGATGTAGAGAAGTGTTGCAGAGCTTGGGCTTGGGCTTGAAGATGAAAAATATGAGAGGAATTCCTCTGGACTTTATAGATCTTCAAGCACAAGACCAGCTCACAGCTTACTCAACGTTTACAGCTTCTCACAACTTGTGACCTCGTCTCGAATCAAATTTCCTGGGCTGGCCGCCCCTTCTTCCTTTCGTCCTAACTCGTCTGAGAAAGCCGAAACGAGTTAAAGCTAGGTAGTCCAGAAGCAAGGCCCATCTCTCTGTCCGAAGATAGCTTCAATCATCACAACACACAAGCAATTGACTCAAAATGGGTAGTCATCGGCCGCTCCGCTGAATCCATCACCATGCTTCACGCACTATTTCAATCCACTCCTCGGTGCGACAGAGAGACTGTTCCTACCACGTGAAGATGTGAGATGGATATGCGGCCGACTGTGTAAATACAGAGACTCGGGATGATCCATAAGTGGAAAGTTCGCGAGGCATGCATACAGAGAACCAGCATGTTTGCTGCTACGATTGGTGACCTCAAATCTGTCTTGAGTAAGCGGCCATGAGGCTGAGTATAATTTTGGAGCTAGCAATGGATGCTTGTAATGTGCTCAACAGCATGTTACGACTCACGAGAGATTTAGTGCCCCTTCAAACGAGGTTTTGCAGTTTAAAGGGGCTGGCCCAATGAATTGGACGCCTGTAAGGCCAATTGTATATCAGAGACGGGTATTCTTATTTTGAAAGCAGATGCATACCCTGCATATCAATTTGGGTGTAAAATTCTCTATGGCAACGGCAGGGTGACCTGTGATTGACTGGCAGTATCTAACCTGATGTTTTCAAACCCTTCACAACGAGGAAATCTTTTGGACCCCACGCTGACATGCGGGGTCTAGTTTGTGCCCCTGATCAATGGACACGAACCAACCAGCGGATTTAAGCTGGTCTGCATGTGATGTGACTAAGAAGTGACACGAAGTGCTTGGGTGAATGCCATTACTGTAAAGTAATGCGAGTGTGTAGCGGCGCTTCCAGGACCCCACTCAGAACGGCACTGTGCATGCTGCATGCAATATCTATTCCCCCTACATTCAATACCCAAGGCGGCCTTGATTCCAAAGATGATTATTACAAGCAGAGGATAGATCAGTAGAAGGTTCTAAAAAGTTCGCTGACTTAGAAGCATCCACAACGCGGTTGCAGCAGAGCTGAGTTACCTCGCCAAGCCCGAGTACCCGCCTGTCGTCTGTACGTCATCCGCTGCGCCTGCAGTTCTGTATGCATTTCCGTGACTAATTATCTTGCAAAGATACTCTTACAGCAAATCAAACATCTAGGAGCAAGAACTTGAACAATATCCCTTGCTAATCAGATTCGCTTCGGTGTGCAACGGCTGAGGCGTCACTAGCCGCACTGCAGCGGGTAAAACCCATGACACCCTGCTGACTTCGCCGAAGAGCCTGTCCATCTCCGCGAAAAATAGAAGTGTAACCCATAAGCTGACAGCACGCAACTAGCTTCCCAATCTGTCGTACTGTACAAAGCTGACAACTAACTCCTAAAAAATCTTTAGCCGCAATGTCTGCAGCACAAGCTACGGAATTTCCTCAGGCATCCTAAGCTAGGTAGGAATAGAATGGTACGGGACTTCTGCAAGTGATGCCGAGAGCAGGAGCATGAGAAAAAAAAAATTCTTTCATTCCGTTTTGATTCGTTGCCTCGGCGCTCGCACTTGGCAGCATTACTTCTCTGCTCTTTGCTCTTCTATACAATTCAAGTTTGTGACAACTGGAACTGGGGGTTGATCGATGAGACATGCTGCAGAGAAGCTTCTCCATCTGCTATCATTGAACATATTATATATGTATAGAAATGGTAAATTATGTTGTTTATGTGAGATTGAAAGCTAGGGAAGAGGGTGAAGGATACTTGTGAGTACTTCTCACGCCTGAATTTGAAAAAAAAAAATCTCATTATTCTATCATTGCAAGATTCCCAAATAAAACAACTCTGACCATCCATCTCTCCTTATGCCTCAAGTAGCTCCGTGACTTACGCAGGCTTCCACTCAAAGTGCCTTTTTCCCGTCTCCGGATGATCAGGTCCCTTATCCAGGTGTTTACTATCGTACATGTGCTTCCCAAAGTAATCCAGCTCCGCCTCATAAAACTGCGTCGGTAGCTCCAGATTCCCACTGTACTTCAACCACTCCAGCGTAGCGCTCATGCTCGGCACCACAGCATTCTCTTGTACGCCCTTTGCCACAATTCTCTTCAGACTCTCGAACCCGAGTTTGAGATCGGCGACAATGGCCGGCTCGAAGAGTAAATTGTGGTTCTTGTGAGGGGAGGTGGATGAGGGGTGGAAGATTGCAGCGAGGAGGGAGGAAATATGGTCTGCTTGGATGATACATCCAGCACGCCAGATCTTCACGATATTGCCGAAGTCGATGCACCATCTGTTCTGCTTGTCCGCTACGTCGATGATGCTTATTCCTTGAACATAGGCTGCGAGGCAGGTGCTATAGACTGCGAGACGCAGGTCTTCAATGAAGGCTTCTTGTTCGGAGGTAGAAGAGAAAGTAAATTTTGAGGGAAGGAAGGACCCGTGAAATGTTTCGGCGACGTGTTTGCGTTGGCCACGGAAGGCTGAGACGATGCGGAGGTAATGAGCCGTAGATAGGGTGGGTGCGGGGACGTGGAGAGAGGTTGCTTGGGTGTTCGACCAGATTCCTGTCCCTTCAGAGCCATCTATGTCTTGCACTACTTTGTCTTGGACATCTCCGAGAACATGGTGACCGGATTTGTCTTTTTGCGCACATATTTCTGCGCCAATTTTGACGAGGAAGGTATTTTTCTGCAGAACGGTGAGCAAATGATTGACGATTAATGGGAGGCCATACAAGTTCTCCTTCTGAGGACCACTTCGCAAACACTTTCGAGATGTCGTCATGCTCCATCCCCATATGCTTGTGCATAATCTCCCACGCTTCACTTATGCAGCTCATCATCCCGCTGAGTCTGTCAGCGCCATATTCAGTCCTGGGCACTCAAACTTACTGCTCAATCCCATTATGAATCATCTTGACATAATGTCCCGCACCACCCATCCCAATCTTGGCCACACATGGAGTCCCATCCGTGGCTTTCGCAGCCATCTTCTTGAAAAGCGGCATCATGATGTCCAATGCCGCTTCCTGGCCACCGGGACACATACTTGGTCCCCTTCTGGCTGCTTGATACCCACCGCTCACACCACATCCAATGTAATACACCCCCTGTGCAACTAATTTCCCTTGTCTTCTCTGCGTATTCTCCCATTCCTCATTACTGCAATCCACGATGATATCACCTTTATCAAGATATTTGTATAATCCTTCGACAACGGTATCTCCAACTGTGCCATGTGGGAGAGAGAAGAAGATCACTTTTGGAGATCCCAGTGAAGCACACAGATCTTTGTAGTTTTCGTACTTTGAAAGCTTTCCGTGGATTCCTTGCTCGTCGGCGGACTTGATCAGGGCGTCGACCGTCTCAGAAGAAGGGTCTTGAATCGAGACTGAGATGCCATTTTCGGCCATGAGGAGGGTCATACCACCTCCCATGGCCCCAGCGCCAATCATTGCTACCTAGAAGTTTATCAGTACTTATTTCTTAGCAGGTAGGATTTCATACCTTCTCAATGGCCATAATTGCTATGGTACTACGTAGGAATTCTGCTGCAGCAATACTTTATCCAGATACCAAGTCCAACAAAATTTAAGGAAATGTGGAACCATATATAGGAAATCTAACAAAGAAATTCACTTCCCAATTTTTAAAAAGCATGCTTGCTCCCGTTGTGCCTGCGGGTAAATGCTCGAGCAGCAGTGTCGTCACTTTTGGTGACGTTGATTCTTGATTTCGCGACTTCTACTGCGTTGACCAACCGCAGAGCTAGGAAAGAGCTGCACCTCTTCCATTCCACTTACCCCTAGAAGCCGCAGGGGGCGAGGTTGGTTCGATACTTGTTTGGATAGGAAAGTTGAAGATAAGAAATGCGATTGTTGTAAGAACAGCAATTGGTCTGAAAAATGGCGTCAGAAAACACGTGAGACGGCCACGGACCCTGCTGGACACGCTACAAGAACGCGCCCTCGGCGCCGTAATGTAACCTTGTCAAAATGATCTTCAAGCTCATGCTTTTAGCCCATCTCAAGAAAATATTGACAACAGAAAATAGGGGCGCCCCTTTCATCCCAAGACATGCCAAGAGTTAAACCCCACCATGCCGAGGTCGCTCGTTCCAACCGTGGATGCTTGTTCCTGGGTGTTCCTGCATGTACTTGCACATGACAAACCTTTTCTCCTTCTAACCGACAACACTGAACATCTGATCCTCAAGTGAATTCGTACCCGAGATCTCTCCACTTCAAGAGCATTCGCACCATTGAATCTCATCTCGTCTACAATAGAGAGAAAAAGGGAATCGCCATTCCAAACAAACGTCACTTCAATTACACGAGTACCCCGCCAAGGTCACCCCGCCATTGTATCACCGCCTTCACTCCAACGAGAAAGAGCTTCACCCCTCCCTCAAACGAAATGGCACCTTTAACCCCACACTGGTCTCAACCTTCCCACCCAACCATCCAAAAGGTCATGATCCCCTCGGATCCCAACGACTTTACCACGAAATCGATTTCCCTAATCAACCTTCCACCATATGCCCTCTACGCCAAGCTCTCCTTCCCGCCATGTACCGAGGCAGAAAAGCCGACGTATGCAACCGTGCAAAAAGGACGAGATGAGCACTTGAACCTGAACAGCGACCTGGTATATATAAACCACAGCTGTGAGCCGAGTGTTGTTAGTCCCACCTTCCCTCTAGCCATCTCGTCTCCCAATGCATCATCCACCAAACAACACAACCACTGATAAGAACAAAAATGTAACCAGTAACAGATCTTCGACACCACCTCCCTCTCCATCCTCGCAGGGCCCCGCGGTCTCAAAGCCGGCGAAGAATTGACGTTCTTCTACCCGAGCACAGAATGGGACATGGCGCAAGGCTTCTCCTGTTTCTGCGGTGCGGAAACGTGCCGCGGTTATATCTCGGGTGCAAAGAATATGAAGCCCGAGCAACTTGAGGGCGTGTGGTTGAACGCTCATATCCGTGCTCTTTTGGAAGAGCGAGATGCTGTCCAAGCTGAGAATGGTGTCGCGGCTGTGTCTGGAAATGGCACGATGCCGAATAGAGCCATCTCCTTGATTGGAAAGGGTGTCGACGGTGTGAAGACCAAGGATGCCACGGAAGAAGCTTTGAAGTCAGCATTGGACCAGGCTAGAAAGATGGTCGATGCTGCTCAGAAGGCATTGGACACCTACAAGTCTATCCACGGCCGCTCCAGCGTCGATGATCTGGGAAGCACCGGGGGTAAAGGAGCGAATCGACAGAACGGCGTTGGAAGTAGGGAACTGAGCGGCGAGATGGGCGGTGATACTAAGGTTATGGTTTAGTAAGCTTGGGGAGATAGAGGATTTTTTTGTCTAGGTATTCTGATATTCTGCTCGTCGAATTCCAGATGCTGGAAGAAGGATTTCAACATCCGAAAGATTTTCATTCCATGTTTCTTTGGCCTTGGTCGGAACCCCGAGTTCAACACCGGTCGCCGGATAATATGTGTGTTTCTTCACAGCATTTGATTGGGAGGGAAGTCTGGCTTTCAACATCCACAAACAACTTGTATTTCCTTCACTCTCTATCTGGGTTTCAACACCCTATCAATTTCACAGCCTTTGCTCCTATTATTACAGTCCTTACATATACACCCAATACCAAGCAAATCCCAATCCTTAACTCCCAGCCAGTCTAGGGGATATACCATGGCTTTGCCTGCTCAACCATATGCGTCCATTCCAAAACAAATAATATCAAACAACGTATCGAACAACCTACCACCCTACCGATCATCAAACCACCTACCCCACCCCTCATTCTTCCCTCTTTCCGCTCCCGCCTTTCCCCCAGCATATTTTCTCTCCTCCTCTTCCCACTTTAACCTCTCCATACGATTCCTCTCCAAGAACGCACGCGCGAACCTCCACGCCTCCGTATCGGCCATATTCCACGCCTCAATCGCTTTCCGAATCTTCTCTTCCTCCGGGGTCCTCGCTTTCCCGAACTCCACTGCACTTTTCAACAGCGCTTTCTCTTTCAAGATCTCGTCTTCGGAAACTACTGGACCATCCTTAGGGTCGGGTATGATCTTCGGTCGACGTTCTGGGCCTGGGACGGGGGTCTCAGATTCACCTCTATCGGTGGCGTTGCGAGGGATGGTGAAGCCGAAATACCAGTCCAGGTCTTCGGGCATGTCTTTCTCTGCTGTTATCCAAAGAGAGTGCGCTGTGCCGTATTGGCTCGCTACTGCGTCTTTGAATTTCACAACCCGTGCAGGGCCAGAGACGCCTGTGCCTAGGAGTTCGGCGGTGATGGTTGTAAGCCAGGGGTCTCGCTTGGACTTGCGCCGGATCCAAGGGATGTTGATTTCGGATATGTCTTTTGAGGAGGACATTAGGGCCGTTGTGAAGGGGTGGGGAACAGTGCCAATTGTGTAGAGGTCTGAGGCGTTGCGGTAGACTTCTGGGGTGGTGATTTTCAACACGTGGGACGCCATACACGGTTTGCACCTGTTATTATTTGGGGGACAGGAGGAGGGCAGAGGAGAAGGCGGACATTGAGTGAGGAATTCGGCGAGTTTGAGAGCAGATTCGATTGCAGCTGTCATGTACTTAGGTTGGGGCTTCAGAACCGCAATGCCTTTGGAGAAGGTGTTCTGCCACGTGGTGTGTAGGTGGGATATTGTGAGCTTGTTCAGAGTCATCAGGCCTCGCGGACCATCTGCTTCGATTTCGTCTGCCACTTTCGAGTATTTCTCTTTCACTGTCGTGCTGTCGTAATATGCCAAAGATGCATGCCTCTGTTCGATCTGAAAGGTCTTTGGTTTGACTGCTGTAATAAAATCCTTGGCATCCTTCAGCGATTTATTCGACAGAGCCTGCTTGACGGCAGCGGCAATGTCGGCTTTCGATCCAGCAAATAATCCACTTCCAAGATTGTCGAATCTGGTCAACATAGGATAATCCCCACGCCTTAAGAAGGCCAGGAGAGCATCTTCGTGAGATCCCATTGGAAGCAGCAAATGATTGCAAAGCAATCCCGTTCCCATAGTTTCCCATGCCAGCCATCGTGAAAATTCGGTCTTGAGGTATGGTTCGACTTCCAGCATTTGCAACTCTGCATACAGAGGATTGTTCATGGCTTCTGCGGGACTCAGAATGACAGGTTTGAAACCTTGTGCCCACCACGCCCTTCTCCATGTTACTAGAATAGCATTCTCTGCTTCTTTGAGATCATTCTCCTTTTGCAACGTGTGATCATAGTATGTGTAAATCGGTGGGCGGTCGATGAGAGGAGGTAGAAGTGATCGATTCTCGTCCAGCGTAACCGACGACGAAAAAGGACTGAGCCAATTCCAATTGCTGTACCATGATGCTTCCCCGCTTGTGCTATTCTTCTGGACTGGTGGTGCATGTGCTGCTTGACGGAATGGATTTAGGATGCTCGGAGAAAGGGTCTTGGGAAGTTTGGGCAACGGTATTTTGTGATCTGTGAATCTGCCGAGCGACGGCCCTGCTGGTATCGAGTTCGGTAATGTGAAAACAAGTGTGAAAATGGCGAATACAGCAATTGTGCTGAGAAGAACGGCCGTTCGCTTTGGGGTCATTGGGGGCAGTGGCCGGCCCAAGAAGGTTCTTTGAACCGGCATCTTGGATATATTGGCGCTGGCTCGTCGTGCGTCGTCCACAGGCTATCAATTACTCAAATTCGCATTTAATGAGCGCCCTGAGAGCGTTGCAAACCTGGATCTTGCTTTGCAGCCGCTGGACTTTGTCTCCTTATCAGGATAAACACGGCAGCTGTCCGTTGGCAGGGTATCTCCCTGAGTATAAGGAAAAGGCCGTAAAGAAAATGAAGAAGAGTGGGTGAAAAAAGAGTAATTAGAAGGGCCTAAGGGCAGGCCAAGAAAGTTGGAAGAAATGAAAAGAGTGAAGGTGTTAGCATAGAGCTACAAGGCTCCCTGAGCTGTCCAGCTCTAAAAATGAACCCGGACAGGGGACGCCCAAAAACAGCCACGCGCGTCGAATGACAGGGGTAAAGTCACTCTCACGTGACCAATTCCGTCATCGCACAACCTAATGTTACAAAAAAATTCAGCCTTGCATGAGATGACTCCTGCCTTGCGGTGAAAGGATTTTTAATTCTCATCCCCTCTCTTTCCGGGCAACAAGATTCAAGTCGAGTTATGACCTTGGACTTCTCTGACTTCGAGCCGTTCGACTTCGCACAGTCATTTATTTATCATCCTTTTGGAGATTGAGAAGAAAGCACGTCAATTGATATCTAGAAACCGGATTCATCACATAAACGCTTGAATAACTCTATCAATTGCCGCCACCCAATCACTATGGGCTCACAAAAGCCTGATCTCCCAGATCCCACTGCAGACCTTCACTGGTCTGCATTCCGAGGAGCAATTCAGGATATATTTGCAGCAAATGCAGAAGCACATCCCGAGAGACTATGCGTAGTGGAAACAGCTTCCGGTTCAAATCCTCGAAGAGAGTTCACCTACCGCCAAATCAATGAAGCCTCAAATATTCTCGCCCACCATTTAGTGCAATCAGGGATTCAGCGTGGCGAAGTTGTCATGTCCTATAGTTACCGAGGCGTTGATCTCGTGGTGACTGTGATGGGGATCTTGAAGGCTGGTGCAACATTCTCAGTAATTGACCCATCGTATCCCCCGGATCGACAGAATATATATCTCGACGTTGCGAGACCGAGGGCCTTGGTTGTCATTGACAAGGCAACCAGAGAGGCAGGGGAGTTGACTGAGAAAGTTCGAGGTTTCATCAAGGAGAATTTGCACTTGCGAACTGAGGTTCCTGGACTGGAACTCAAAGATGATGGAACACTTGTTGGTGGAAACATCAACGGCAAAGATGTCCTGGCAGATCAATTGGCATTGAAGAGCAAGAGCCCCGGAGTTGTCGTTGGCCCGGATTCTAATCCTACTCTATCTTTTACATCAGGGTCGGAAGGTCGACCGAAAGGTGTACTCGGAAGACATTATTCACTTGCTTATTACTTCGACTGGATGGCTGAGAGATTCCGTCTGACGAAAGATGACAAGTTCACCATGCTCAGCGGTATAGCGCATGACCCGATTCAGAGAGATATTTTCACACCTCTCTTCTTGGGAGCGCAACTCCTAGTTCCTTCCAAAGATGATATTCAGCATGAGAGACTGGCTGAGTGGATGCGAGAGCATGGTGCCACCGTCACTCATTTGACTCCAGCTATGGGACAGATCTTAGTTGGTGGGGCAAGCGCAGAATTCCCGGCATTGCATCACGCGTTCTTCGTCGGAGATATTCTGATCAAGAGGGATTGCAGATCTCTGCAGAAACTTGCACCAAATGTATTCATTGTGAATATGTACGGAACTACGGAGACTCAACGGTAAGCTTTATTTTCACAATAACTTGCTATCTTCCTCTACGGGGGCTGGTAGCCCCGGACCTGTTCAGCGGCCTTTGCAGCCCCTTTGTCCCCATGTCTCGAGAAATTGGCTCCTCAGCTCCTCAGCTCCCTCTTACGATTCAGCAACTTCCCACACTAATCTGATTGCAGTGCTGTCAGCTTTTATGAGATTCCCAGCAAGGTATCAGACCCAGAATTTCTAGACAGTATGGGAAACATAATTCCAGCTGGAAAGGGAATGAAGGATGTTCAGCTCATCATCGTGGACCGAGAAAATAGGAATCGAGTCTGCGATGTTGGAGAGATTGGAGAAATCTATGTGCGAGCTGGTGGCCTGGCCGAAGGTTACCTAGGAAGTGATGAACTCACCAAGACCAAATTTGTTGACAGCTGGTTCGTGAATAACTCCAAGTGGGTTGAAGCTGACCAGAAGATTGCAAAAGCCGAGCCATGGAGACAGTTCTACAAAGGACCAAGAGACCGTATGTATCGTTCTGGAGATCTTGGTCGATACACAGAAACTGGAGATGTTGAGTGTGTCGGTCGAGCAGACGATCAAGTCAAGATTCGCGGGTTCAGAATCGAGCTTGGGGAGATTGACAAATATTTATCCGACCATGAGATGGTTTTGGACAACGTCACTTTGGTGCGACGAAACAAGGACGAAGAACAGACATTGGTCAGCTATATCGTCCCGGATATGCAGAAATGGGATCAGTGGTGCCAGCAGCAAGGTATTGACGACGAAAATTCTGGGCACGGGCTTCAAGAGAGACTGCGAAGATTCTGGCCTTTGGGAGAGCATGTCAAGAAATACTTGAACACGAAACTTCCAACTTACGCTATACCTCAAGTCATCATCCCTCTGGATAAGTTCCCACTTAATCCTAACGGGAAGAAAGATAAGCCCGCGCTTCCATTCCCCGACGCAGCCCAACTTGCAGCTGCGAGACCTCAGGGACATTGGAGTGACATGTCCGAAACTGAGCAGGAAGTTGCCAGAATTTGGGGTTCTTTGATAGCCAACGTTGATGAGAGAACGATCAGCCCAGGTGATTCCTTCTTCGATATCGGAGGCCACAGTATTCTGGCTCAACAGATGTTATTCAAGGTCAACCGCAAATGGAAATCCTTGCACATTAACATGAGCGTCATTTTCCAGCATCCCACATTGAAGTCCTTCTCAGCTCAAATCGATCAGAGACTTTCGGCTGGAAATGGCGATGTCGATGGACATACCGAAGCAGCAGAAGACTACGCAGGAGATGCAAAGCATTTAGCCAAGACTCTTCCTGTCTCGTTCCCATCTTTCGACATCAACATCACCTCTTCAACACCTCTCACCATCTTCCTCACAGGAGCAACTGGCTTCCTAGGAGCCTACCTCCTCCGCGACCTCCTCACCCGGACATCTCCTCATATCAAAGTAATCACCCACGTCCGGGCCATCGACACCACCGCAGCCTTGAAGCGTGTAACCCAAACCTGCCAAGCATACGGCGTATGGGACCCTTCCTGGACCTCCCGCATAACCTGCGTTACTGGCAACCTGGGCGACCCCAGACTCGGCCTCTCAGAGGCAACCTGGAAGACCCTCGCCGAAGAAGTAAACATCATAATTCACAACGGCGCGCTCGTTCACTGGGTCTACCCATACTCAAACCTGAAGCCCGCAAACGTACAAGGAACACTCGACATCCTCTCCCTCTGCGCTACCGGAACTCCAAAACAACTTTCATTCGTCTCCTCCACTTCCGTCCTCGACACGGAGCACTTTGTCAAGCAATCCCAAGCTGGCCATGAAGTCTCGGAAGACGATGACTTATCAGGAAGTGCAACTGGTCTAGGAACAGGATACGGACAATCGAAATGGGCTGCAGAGTATCTCATCCGCGCAGCTGGCGCTCGTGGTCTTCGAGGAACGATCATCCGACCCGGCTACGTGACTGGGGATAAGACATCAGGCGTAACGAACACAGACGATTTCTTGATCCGCATGGCGAAAGGTTGCATCCAGCTTTCATCCCGTCCCAAAATTTCCAATACCGTTAACATGGTCCCCGTGAACCACGTTGCGAGGGTCGTCGTTGCTGCTGCGCTAAGTCCACCCAAAAATGAGTTGAGTGTTGCGCAGGTGACGAGCCATCCAAGATTAACGTTCAGTGGGTATCTGGCTACATTAGAGACGTATGGGTATCAGGTTCCAGAGGTGGAGTATGGCGTTTGGAAGGGGAAGTTGGAGGAATATGCTGGGACCGTGGGGAAGGAACAACATGCACTGTAAGTCATCTTCTATTATTGAAGCACCGTGAAAATAGTCTGATGGTGACAGGATGCCAC
Organism: Hyaloscypha hepaticicola; assembly: GCA_002865625.1. Taxonomy (NCBI): domain Eukaryota; kingdom Fungi; phylum Ascomycota; class Leotiomycetes; order Helotiales; family Hyaloscyphaceae; genus Hyaloscypha; species Hyaloscypha hepaticicola. Next base: position 717,196 of record KZ613477.1, read on the forward strand.
TTTACCACTTCGCAACTACAGATCTCCCAGGAGATACCGTCGCTCCCGAGATGTCAGATATCAACGCTGCTGCTTCGCTGAAGTCCGATGCTCAATTCACTGGGGAAGATCTTTCTGCTGGTGGGGCCGTGGATGAAGAGATCATGGGTCGATACCTATCATACCTAGCCGCCATCGGGTTCTTGCCGTTGCCATCCGGGAAGGGCAAGAAGACCCTCCCTGAAGCGAAGATCAGTCCGGAGCAGAAGAGCGCTCTGCTCAGTGTGGGTGGACGCGGAGCACTGGTTTGAAAAAGAAAAGCTTTTTTTTTCTTTTGCTACAGTACAAGGCAATAGAGCAGTGTGTTTTTATGCCTGAATAGTGGCGTTCGTGCTAACTCATGAAACCATCCCTCTGATAACAATGCTTCCTAGCCTACCAATGTTGAACATGAAATTAAGTTTGCTTGTAAAGTTCCCTCTCGTTGTCAATTTGCCCATAGTTCCAGGCACACTGGCACAACGTCTAATTCATAGAAACCAGAGTTCCTACCTCATTGAACGTCATACGCTCTGTCTGGGTTGATCCGTGCTCATCAAGTCGCGGCTTCTCGCCCTTTCCTTCTGACTCTTTGTCGTCGGCCTCCTCGATCTCCTTTGGTGTTTCCAGCTGATCAAGACCATTGTCGTAATATGTTTGCTTTACCTTGATGACGAAGAAGTCTTTCCATCCCCTCCTCTCCATCATCGCAAAGCTATGTGCCAATGCAGCGTCATCCAGCAGTATACTGTGGCCAACATCACCCCCAGAACCTCCAATAAGCCACGCTACCTCCATTCGCATATCATTCATTCGTTGTTCCACGATCTCTCGCTCATTAACGAGGAACTCTGGGTCCCGGAGTTTGATTCGAATTTTGTAAATCATTGTTTCAAGGGCATCGGATGGCGAGTAATCAAATACCAGGAACCGACTCGAATGTTGCCCTCCTGGGACTTTGGATCGCATGAGAGCCGAATATTCCACCAAGACCGGTACATTGGGCGCTAAGTTGTCCTGGCAATGTGTGCCAGAGAAGCCAGGGATGGACACAAGGTCTGGGGGCAAAGGTGACCCAACAACAATATCATTAGTGCCATCTACGAATCGTGGCTGCAGGTTTCATTTAGTAAAGAAAATATCCTGGAAATGGGACTTACTATTGGTGGTCGAGTAGAAGGATTGAGACTTCCGATCTCAGCCATATTGGAACTCGCGGACTGCCTGCCATTGGTGTTGAGGCCTGGGCTAAGAAATCCCCCTGGTGAAGAGTCCAATTGAGCTACTTGCTGAGGTTCACTGGGAGCGTCAACAGGAGAGCCGTTGCCAGAGCCGTCAGTGCTCTCAAGGTCGGTGGCTGGATTTTCTCTGGGCACTCCGATAGTAACTGCTCTTAGGACAGGAGGACGCTGTCTCTGTGCGGTTTGAGGTTGCGGCTGCCTGATGTGTGCATGTCCAGGATGCCCTTGTCCGGGATGTCCATTGACAGTCTGGGACATCTCTGAAGGTTGTCTGTTGACGTTCTGGGACATGGATGGACCTTGGCCACCTTGGTCTGCCATGGTGAAGTATCAATGATTATGAATAATGTGTTTTCGTATCGCGGTCGAATGCTCCAATTGAGTTGATTGACTGATGATTGTGGATGATTTATTGATGGTGATGGACAACGGATTGTTTATTTACTCGAGACATCCTGTTTTTAAGGTGCCAGGTTCTGACAATGAGACAGGAAAGGACGAGTGCTCTCAACCTGAATGATGCGCATTGTGGAAGGTAGAAAGAGCAGGAAGTTGGATGGTCCTAGCCGTGTGTTGCTCCTTCTACATTTTAATAAAGTCTTCTTTGCGAAAACATGATTTTGTTCCAGTCGGCGTTGGACATTCAAAAGCTATTTATACAGTTGAATTGATGTGTTTAAACTTACCAGGTGCAACATATCTGGGAAATCAGGTTGAATTTTATCATCAATTAGTACCGCTGAACTCTTGACCTTCAAATCAAGCTCTCCGGCCTCTCTGCAAGGACTCTGATTGCATTCAGGTGGTCAAAATCGCTTGAAACATCCCCATCAAATGCCACCAATGTTGATTCCAGCCCAAGACCTTGGTTCCCTGGGAAGAATCAATGCTTCAAACGGGATGCCAGGAGAAAATCATTCTACAAACATGCACAAAAACCGGGGAACTTTGTCCAGCACACATCGCAATTCTTAGAGCTTCGGATAAAACAAGACACTGCAACTCTGCAAAAATCGAATCGACAAAGAGGCCAATACCGAGGAGTAATATGCCACTCAGTTGGCGTCGATCTAGTTTCCCGACCTTGCCCCCTCAAAGAGATTGATGCACATGGCATCTCCGACCTTCAGATTTAGGGAGAAGCCCCGAAGCGTGCAACGATGCTTTCTTGACTTCATCATTGGGACTCCCTCGAAGAACCTGGTATCTTTGATCTTTCCTGAACTGAAGAAGAATGCCGGTGGACCTTCTCGTATACAATTTCCTCAAAACCTGACACATCGCAGCAATTTGTACCCATGATGTTCCACATTCACATCCATATCTCGAACGGTAGGACGATGTCTGCGATTTAGCCAGGAGGCGGCTTGTTCTCAGTAGGTCCGCCACCCAACCACACAAGGCCTAATACTCCATTAAGAACTATCAGCTGACCTGATTAAAATCCAAGGTTCACGTCCAGACCAGAAAACAATTTGCAGGCGCAAATTAAAGTCAACTATCAACGTCAGAGGCTGGACAAAGGCTTGAGACTGCTCGCTGACGATGCACAGAACAAGGGAATGGCAATTACTTAGAGAACTGATGCCCCCGTGATCTCTAATTAACTCTCCATCTGGTACCAGATACAAGTAGTATCTGATTTCCCCTTTATAGACTAGGGATCTTCGGCTTTTAAGACAATGCAGGAGCCTGGAGCTCGAACTCAATTCAAAGTTGATCTGATGTCTGGATGTTCCGCCGGTGCTATGCGGCTCTTGCTCCTGTACCGCAACGGCTTCGGAAAACATGTGCACTCCAGGTCTTACGATTGATCGCTCATCTTGCAGAAGTTTTGCTGCCGAGAGCGAGAATCGACGTGATTAAATCCAGCATAACGGAATAGCCCCATTTCTGAGAGATCATAACTTCTAAATGAAGAGATCTCTATTGAGATTGACTTGGTCAATTAATGACTTAGCTTGAAGCACCCAAATGGGATGCAAACAAGGCCGAAGTCATCTGAGTCCTGACTGGCTCAACGCGAGTGATGTTTGCATTGGATGCTAATTCTAGAGAATAACTCACAGTATAGAATCATCAGAATGAGTTCGCGAGTCTGCAAAGTCAAAGAGGTTTTTTTTTTCACAAGGCCGATCAGAGGCTGTGAGTGCGATCTGTGCTCCACTAAATCCCACTACTGCAGAACACTGCCGCAAACTCTTGCCTCCCGAGTGGAGCTAGAGTACCAGAACAGCGACTCTGGTTCTTGAAACCTTAGGTATTGATTATACCTAGATTTATGTTCCTTATTGAATTAAGACCATGGAGATAGTTGTCTCGATGTCCAAAAGCCTTTTACAGTGGCAAGTGAAACCCCTTCAGAAAAGCCAAAAATATCAAAGAATTTCTGTCTGCTCTTGTCAAGTACCTAGGAAGAAGGCAAGAAAGATGGGGCAATAGTCCCTAGTAGGGGTTTTCATTATCTACCAGCGGATACTCTTGCTGCAATATATCCAAGTTGTCTGGCATAAGGATTCCACAATGCACATTGACCAAGAGCCAATGAGTATTCTCAGCAAGCTGTTGGCATTTAATCAGAATTTCCAGAAGCTCAAACATGAAAGTAATACGACTCCTAAAATATTTGAGTAGTCTGTCATCCTCATCAGGGAGCATATCAGTGCCATAGAACTGTTAACTGCAAGTCTGACAAGTGAACAAACTCAGATGAACTCCTCTACATATGCCTTGAAATAATTATATATACTTTCAAGATTACTCCCACTTCAGAAGCAAACTCCAGCAGCATAGACAGCAATCTCCCATACTCAAACACTCCAATTCATATTAAAATCCTTTTTCCAAAATTCAACATCAGATCCCACTCGTTTTTAGTGCCTTCATGGCTTTTCCGGTCAGCAATGCAGCACCACCACCTCCTCAAGCGGATTGTTGGTACGCCTTAATTTCCCACTCGGGAGCTTAGTGTCATGTCTTGCCAGAGTACATTGCTCACCACTCCCGCTTCAAATACCTCTTTTCAAAAAAAGTTCTAGTTCTTTGTTCTTTTCTTCTTCTTTAGAGCACATGATCTACAAAAATAGGTTGCTGCTGGCAACTTTCGAAGATGGCTTTGCTCTGGGATGGTACTTGCATTTCTCTCACAAGAGGAAGGTCTCCTGTGCCGAACTTTGCCCAATAAATAGATTGTTAAATCACTTGTTCAACCCACAGAGTAACCGCTGGAGACCTTGGATGTGCACTCTGCTCCTCAGGTGAGTAAGACTCTAAGGCCCATGGTTTGACAGGCCCCTAGTTTCTTAGCAGCACTTGCACATGCCTCATTGAAGTTAAAGAATAAGAAACCGATCTTACTCCCTCAGTCCCAAGTGTGCTGAAGCAAATTTCTGGACGCCTCCGGACCTAGCATGTCTATTTCCTGTAACTTTCAAGGTGGTGCTGGTGCTTGAGAGTTCACCGACGCACAAGACTACTCAATTGAAAGCACAAGCCCCGTGAAAGCAATGCTAGGTCTCCACTTCTTTGATCAGGTCTTCCTGCGGTGCCGTCTGCATGTCCTCAGGAAGCCTTTAGGGGACTTCTGCTCTCAGAAAGGTTGGCCCACCCTTCATCACGAAAATGGAGAGATCAAATCCAGAAACGTAGAATACGATGTCGAATTTCGAGATTTTATTCAAACTCCACAATACCTTATATTTTTTATGCTTCTGTTTGTGGTTCTACTCTTGCTCTTTACCATTTTCTTCCCCCCACCAGTCCTCTTTATCACTCATTAAGCCACTGCCATCCAGAACAATGAATGAACCCAAACGCCTCTGCCTTATTCTGCCAATCAGATTATGTCATCGAACTCGTCTCCTTCTTGATGAAAGAACAAGCCATCGAATTGTTGAAAGTTATCTCCCTCCTGTTGGGCATGGATGGCAGAAGCATGAAGAGCGTAGGCTTGGAGATCATCTTGGGGTTGCGGTTGCGCTTGTACTAGATGCTGCATGTCCACTACTTGCTGTTGCGATTGCGATTGTATGAGGAGTGGCATGCCCATTTCTTGTCTTTGAGATCGCGACTGTTCCTGGAGCAGCACGTTGGCGGGTGACTGGACATCGGCAGGTGCAAAAGTATGAAGCAACTCCTTGCCAAGATGCGGAGGATTGTCTTCAGGGCGCCCTCCGCCACGGTTCGGAAAGATCATTCCTAACGCCTTATCCATGGTCAACTGGTCTTCCTCCAATCTCAATTTACCATGGTCGTCGAAGTTCCGCTTTGCAGTGCGTCTTAACAACCGAAGAAGCTCTGCAAAATCCATCGTGTCCCAATCTTCTGTTCTCTGTTTCTTATCGTTATACCACTATCAAATAATTAGCTTGAGGTTTCCAAATTCAAATCGGGAGTTCGGGGAGCTGGGCAGCGGCCAGGCTTCATATGACCATGCTGCCACCAAACAGCTGCTAGGCGGAAGAAAACAGCAAATTAGTAAAAGACAATCCGTACCTGAATGGCAAGAAATCCCATGCAAGAGTCGCCGGAGGGTTCCATAATCCTTCTTCCATGTTGATCAAAGCAGACTGCAAGGGCTTCGATACGGTAGTGCATACGACCTCGGACTTGGAAATCCTTATCCTTGAAGATGTAAATTGAGACCTCGACATCTCTAAGGTGCTGGAGGAATTGGATACCGTAAGGGGAGAGGAATTCATGTGCCTTGTTGAACCTCTTGTGGAACAGGAGAGTTTCGGGAACTACTGAAGAGAGAAACCAACCCGCTGGTGGGCTTGCTGGATCATGGGCGAGAGGAGTTTGGAGGAAATCCATGAGGAAGCACTGAAGCCTCTGGTGGGTGCTGGATCCGTGGATAGGGACGGTCTTACGGTAATATGGATCAACAGGACCAATCCATTGTTGTTCTTGATAGAATGCCATTTTAGCTGTGGTTTCCAAGACAATGTTGAGGGAGAGGATAGGGTAGTTCAAACGATCTATGGTGTTTTCGATTAAATTGTTTATTTCCGAGAGCATTCACTGACGAAGTTTTGCCGGCTCGACTTCAAATTTCCTTATCGCTCACCTCAATAGAGACACAAAATGCAGCGGTAAATTTACTACTCTTAAGAGAACATTTGAAATCGTTCCCTTATAGGTGCTACCTGAAGGTATAGTAGTGCTTAAAGATATCTTCTCAAGGCCCTAATATCTTTGTATTAGTCAAAAATTATCATAGCTAACCCTGACGTTTTTCAATACTAGCTAGGGTGAGTCGAGGATTTAGTGCTATGCTTCAATTTCCACTGCGAGCCGCTCACCTCTATGTGCAGAAAGAATCCGAAAGAGGAGAAGACCGTGCTCTGTGAGTTTGTATCTTGGGCTCGAAGTCTTGAAGCTATATGCTTGCTGCACTTTGTTAATGGATCTGCTTGTTCACTCTTAGACTTTTTGTCTCTTTCTAACTATAGAGGAAATGTAAAACAAGATGGCATTGCATACATTGTTGTAAAATTTACTTTTAAATCTTTGTATGTTACAAGCTAGGAACTATTTATCACAATATAAACAAAGATTAGTTGACTACAAACAGCCGCTAGCTGACCCCCTGTTCAACTCGTGACCTCCGTCATTCAACAAAATTCTTTGTTAACACAAAGGATTTGGGAGCCTTGCAACACACGCTGCATAGCAATCATCACTCTTTGGCAACGCCTACTCTCGGAAGCTCTTGGTAGCTCTTGATCCCCGAAAAATCTTCCTTTTAGGGATCACCAAATCTCTTTGCGTCTCTAAGTCTTGCAACAGGGTTCAGCTCTACTACACACCAGCTCTTTGCACTCCAAACTCTGAGGTGAGTGGCGAACCTTGGCTGTTCAAGCCGCCGACCGTTGTCTCTCCGATTCTTCTCGCTCAAGATCCTGAGGCAAGCGGTGAACCTTGGCTTTTTTCATGAAGAAAGATGCCAATGGTTGTCTTTTAAGCCAATCATATCTCTAAGTTATTTGCACTGTTGCCAAGCGTTGGAGGCTCTGATCTAGTATTGCACGGAAGCGCTAATGGTCTGAGTTTACCTCTAGCTCTTAGTACCACCGACTCTACAATCCTCTGAGTTTGATAGGCCTCTAGAGATTTGCAATATGAGCTTCACAGTCAATACAAGAGCACCAAGCAGGGGAACAACCACTCGATCCGAAACCCCTCCCAACAGTCCCCAAGGCTACCTGAATCAGATTCGAATCCCCCATCCAGGAGCCGATGACCTGACACGCCTGGTCTGTTGCCTCCTCAATTTCCTTCAAGGGAATATCCGGGAACCTCGTGGATACAATTCAAATTTCTTCAAAATCCATACCACAAATGGCTATGAACTTTTCTCGACGCTTCTTCTGCCAGTAGGTGTTAGGAAACGTTCCGATCCCTGCTTTTGATATATTCATGGTCCTACCTGAGGCCAATATCCCAGTTAATGGACATTCTGTGTCAAGCAATTGCTGACTCATATCTTGCCTAGACCTCTTCGATCGTCAAGTCCGCCGGTCTTTTCGTACCAACCCTCTCCTACATCAAGGTTCTTATTCGTGTCTGGAAGGCAATTGAGAGGGGTGAGATGCATTACCAAATTGAAGCATTCGCTACTTGCTATGATCGTAACGATGGAATTCTGTCTGATGGAAGAAAGCTGTTACATGTTGAACTTTTTGATCACTGGTACATTATAGAGGGTGAAGATGCTAGGGACCTTGAAGACATGGATTGGAACGCTGTATTGAGGCTCTTACGGCGCGCTTCTAAGCGTTATTTTAACATGTACGGGGAGGAGCGGAGTGAGGAGGAAGAGGACAGGATTGATCGGGAACGGGCACAACTGTTCTACATTGGTGATAGAGCACGAGTTCGGGGAGAATACTGATATGAGAGGGGTGGAGGGAGCAGCTTTCAATGTTTGTTGTATCCGATGCGCGAGACGGGAAGATTTTGGGGGCCGGTGATGGACGTGAGAGTAAGATTACAAAACCTGTTCTGGATATCATTGAAGGGTAAGACTCTGAAGTTGGAATGTACGAGGACTCGACACACATTTTTAAGGGTAGAAATTGGATTGTTGTAATGCATTTCTTGCCTTGCCTCCTGCTTGTATTGTCTACGACGAACCCCTTTCCCCGCTTGCCGGCTAAGCGATGTTTACTTTCTTGGATCCTCAGTAGGTATCGTTCAGCACAATTTCTACGCAGCAGGCAGAAGCACCAGCTATCCCTATTCATGAGCAGATGCACCAGTGCTGTCTGCACAGCGAAATCGACGAAAAACGATGTGGAACAAGAAAGCATGACTTTTACGGATGTGCAGGGATTGATTGGATGCGGCAGAAAGTGGGCATGGTCACGTGCAAGAACCCTCCATTCATTTAGATCTGTTCCGATTTATTCGCCAATCACGGGATTGGCCAATACAGCACCCACTTTGGTCAATATCGTAGGATTTTGGTCAATAAATCGGAATTGACCAATAATCACCTAGTTTCACCAATGGTAGGATATATTTAGGTCTCAAAAATCGATGGCATTAAAGGGGTGTCGGTCGCATAAAAGGGGAATATTAAATGGGCTGTTCTGGAGCCTGCGCCGCTACGCCAGTGATCCTATTCTCTCCGTGCCAAACCTCCACCAGCATTTCAGTACTTTTTTGCTGTGCTTTTCTTAGATTCGGCTGCGCGAGATTTTCCATGTAGAGAATATCCTCATTAAAAAAACAAAGAAGTGTCTCCCGTAAGTAAATGTTTTTAATATAGTGAAAGTATTAGGAGTAAAGCTTGTTTTGTATTTTCGACAATACCATGTAATAATATGTTATTTTTAAGCAAATCAAAAAAATGGTGATTAAGATAAAGTAATAAAAATTTGCTGCGTTGGTGAAACCCCCGCCTTATTGGTCAATTTTTATTTATTGACCAACAAATCGATTTATTGGTCAAGCCCATCCTTGGCGAACAAATCGGAACAGATCTCCTCGAACGTCAATTCAAAGTTTCGAACAAAAAGTTTTTTTTCGCTCAAAACTTCGCCAATGCACTACAATTTTGGTTGCTTCAAAGAAACAGTTCAAAGCCTTTGAATACTTAATCTCTCGATAAAGTCCCTTCATATCCCACCAGATTAACTCATGTGGCTGGACAATCACTTACAGCACTCCTTAATGTACTCCGCCACTACCTCCGGGATACTCACGTAAGGAAAATGCTTACTGTCTAGCACCTTGATCTTAATGCCAACCTCCGTGCACAATACCACATTATCAAAAAACCACGCCAGTGGCATCTGACCCCCGAGCGTCCAGTTCACCTTCTTCGCCAACCTCTTCAATTCCTCCTTCTCCCACCTCGTCTTCTCCACAACCGGGATATAATTCTTACCCCACGTGACATAATTCCTCTCCAACCTCTTGTGATACTCCTCACCAAGGCCAATCCAAGCATCTTTATCCTCATTCATACCGTTCAGAAATATGCCCTGACAGAGCGCTACGATCTTGGGGTCCTCGGAGGCAGGCCACGTTGCCCAATCTCTCATGCTTTCGAGGACGTGCATGGGTACCTCGTGTATGATGATGCGCTCTACATGCCTCTCATGTTCTTGGAGCATGGCGAGAGCGATGTTTCCCCCGGATGAGCTCCCGTAGATCGTGGCGGTGGGAATGGAGAGTTTATCCATGAGGCCGATGACTTGGTTGGCGATCACGTAAGGAGAGAGGTTATCGAAAGCGTGAGGAGCGGGGATGGAGCGGGAGAAGCCGGGCATATCGAAGGTTATCACCGTGAAGGCTGAGGAGAGAAGTGGCGCTAACTTGTGGAAGGAGTGACAGTCTCCTTCGCCAGATGGAATGCATATGATGTGCGGAGCAACGCCGGAACCGCTTTGCTCGACATGCCAAGTCATTCCATCGTCCGTTTGGACTTGAAACTCTTTTAGAGACATTTTAGGCGGTGAGCTTTCTGGAGCAGGTTTCTTGGGTGCTGAAATAGTAGACTGCGTGGTAAAGTCAGTGATATCTATTCATGAACTGAGGTTACACATACTTACTAAGCTTGAGGTTTTGAAGCACTAGGCCGTGATTAAATTACCGGGAAATTGAGATCTTTCACAGAATACAACGACTGCGAGTTCAATCCCGTGGAGATATGGAGATTAGGCTAAATCCGAAGAACTTCCTGCAGCCTCATTTGTCCGCATCTCTCCAGTTCTCCACAACTCTCTAACGCCTTACATCTTCTACTCAATGCCCACAAGTACACAAGAGATACTAAGATCAAAAATCACCTCTGCTCGTCTTGCTGTGTTCACTGTCTCAAGCCACTCACAACTCAACTCAGTTTAACTCCATGTGATCAGGTGATCGCTGAGAGGATGATCCTTTCGTCCTTCAGAGTACACCGACAAGAAAAAGATCGATGCAAAAGGATGGGGTTTATTCAATGTGATTTAAATTTCGTCAAAATTGTTCTTTAATTACCAGAGCTTAATTGATTATTTATGCTCTTAGAAAATGTTGCGAGAAATACGGCAGACGATCAGCTTAATGTCACTTGACAGTTTGATTTGAATGGAGGAGATGTAGTTTTTAAGAAGCTTTTCATTGAACGAGATATAGAAGATAAATATCGCACACTCATCAAAGAAAAAGAATGAGATGAGAAAGAACAAGCAAGCACCAATCCCTGCTTCTCACTTACTATTTTGCTCCTCCGTTTCCAGATCGAAGAACACATCTTTGACTTCCTTTTCAGCTTCACTATCCCCCCTCCTCATCACCTCCACAATCGCCATCGTTTCCGCGTTTCTATTCAAGTACAAGGAGCATCTGTTCACCCACCACTAGAATCTCTTTGAAAGAGGAACAACAGCTTTCTCGTCATGGCCGCCCTCGGACATCCCGCATATCTCTACTCTCTTTAAAAGAGTATCCTCATTTTCGATATCTTCTAAAGTACCAAGGCACGCACAGCCAATCTCGTCTGGATCTCAAATCTTCGTGTCTTGACTCAAGGTCTTTGTCAATCCAAGTACCACGTATTTCTTTGATTCCATTCTCGGCCTTTTTGTAATTTTGGCGAAGGTTCTGTCTGTGCTTATGCATGATTGAGAGGAAATATTCGAGCGGGGTCAGTGGAGTAGCAGGTGCTGGGTGCTTCTCACCGCTGGCGCACGCGAAACAGACTGGTGCACGGCAGTTTTCGGTGTTTCGGATTTCAGTGGTTTCCTGTACTGGCGAAATTACTCTAAAGCAGGAGTACAGACTTTGAAGGAAGACACTTTGATTGAAGGGTTCTGGTGAGCTGTAAGAGTGGGAGTTTACCTTGTTGTACGAGAAAGCTAGTCATCCGTAGTGGTGGTCTTTAGAATGGGGTTCTAGTACGCTGCTCAGGATAAAAGAGAGAGGGGATCATGGCCTTCATCTTCGTCGCCTGTTTTGTGGAGCTGCTCGAGGTTAAACTTTTCTCGGCCAAGCCAAATACCTTGTTAAAATAATTGCATTGATGAGAAGAGGTGGGAGGAGATAACACAAAATGGACTCCACGAAAGTAAGAAACTGGCTTGAAAGATAAAAACTTCCTATCAGGGACGAGATCACGAAAGAAAACATGCGCAATCGTGTCCTTTGAATATTATATGATCGGTCATATGGACTTTTAAAGAGATAGATCTCGCGTCTGAGACGCAGGGGAGCAAATAAGCAGATGTCTTGCTCGATGGATGCCTCGTCGGGGAAGTGGAGCGATGGAAACATTGAACGAAAGATGATCGGCCGACGAGATTAAGTGCAAGACCTAAGGGGCTAAACTATCTACCAGGAAAGCGTTAATGCTCGGAGTTGACAATCAATGGTAGCTGATCCAACAGCAAGTCCACAGCCCACTTTAGTGTCGTCTCCATATCGATATCAACCCCGCCATATTGGCTATTGATTCCAGTCTCTTTCACAATATCTTCCTTCAACATCCCTTCCACATCCTCTCCTTCAAACATCCATTTATGATCTTCCACGTAATTCGGCCAGACGATCTTGTCCACATATCCGGGCGGGTCCTCCCAAAATCCTTCAAGAGTGACATATCCGATCCGTGCTTCTCGTCTTGCCTTCGCCTTGGCGTGACTAACGCGAAGGAACAGCTTGATGTCAATCAGTGACTGAATCGAGGTCATTGATTTCGAGTACAGAAGGAAACCATCGAAAATGCAAAGTCGGACAGGATGTTGCGAATTCTCTAGTATACCAAAACCATTGTTTCCGGAGCTGGTCCAGACCTTTACCCGTGCTTTGAGCTCATCGATGATGGATTGTAAAACTGGGATTTCACCAACGGAGTTCTGATCTTCTTTGGAATCCAAGAATGGCTGTGGCAATGTGAGAGATGTGCGTGAATACTCAAATATTGTGGTGACTGACAGGAAATGTGCCTTTGGCATGGATGTGCTTAAGAGACTTTAGTATGTCAGGAATTGACAGTGATTCCGCACAATCCCAATCAACAAGATCATGCTTTTTCGGTAGTCTGTAAAATATATATTAGCAATGGAGAACCTCGAGCACTACGACAAAGTTTAAGTTCATTCCACTATGGAAGCCCCATCACGTGATGGCATTCTCAGCTTGGAGGCCCCACATCGTCTTCAGACAGCTGCTTCCTAACCAGGTGGACAGAAAGATGACAGGAAATGCAGAAATTACACATAATGTCATAAAGAATAGGAGACCTAGACTTACTCAGCCTCAGGAAGATAGAAATCGTCTTCGTGAAGCACAAACGTGTTCGGGAAGATGTCCCGTAAGAGCCGGCTGAGGGTTGTCTTGCCACTCGATGAGCACCCACTGATGCCCACGACCACCGCCTTACGAGCGTTCGTCATGATACCGAATTGTCGCGAGTCCTTGGGATGAGAACGCTTGTGGGTTTGGTGATGTTGAGATAGCGTGTCACAATCGCTGCCTGGCTTGAGTTTAGCGCGAAACAGCCATGTCTGTCCATGAGTTTACTTCGCGAACAGCTGATCTTTTCAAGCGCAGGGATGTGTTTTATCAATTAAATATTCAAGGTCCGCCTCCGTTGGGGTATATTTATGCATGCCTGATCTCATGAGTCCATATTCCATGCTTCCCCTTCTTCAATTTGAAATCCTCGCTATGCTAAAGAACGCTAAGATAAGAACAGTCCAAAGAGATTCGTCCCGTCATAATTCGTAACCTCATCATATCTTAGAGAAATCAGAAAGATTTCCAAAGAGGAACCAAGATGGTAAACGAGCGGCTGGCCCCAGTCGTCGAACACATCACACAGCCCATAAGTCCCACAATAGCACGAAGTCCTTGTGAAATCTGACCTTCTTGCACCAATCATCAGTCTGCTTGAGCCATGTTTCGATCGGACGATAGAATTTGTCCCCAGCGATCATTTCTTTGCAGAACCGGGTCACAAATTCTGTCTCCAACCTCCCACCGCGTCGTTTCTTAGCAAGGCGATCTTCGGATTCCGACATGATATCGTTGACTATGTTTTCTAACTCTGCCCAAAGTCTGCCACTCTCATCATAAAGAGGTCGGGGAATTTTTCGTTTGACTGAGTAGTCGGCATTTTCGATATCGGTCATCGCAGAACCAAGCTTAATAACCTGCTTCCCAAATCGTTTGATAGTGCTCATTTCGAATGATTCGTCTCGGAAGATATAAGCAGTCCAGCCAAGGATCCAATGCGTAAAGGAGATCCCATCAAAGACGTTGCCATGAAGGTACATTGGAACTCGGGCCGGGTGCCAGAACTTGTGGAAGTAACTTGCAGGAATACGGTAGTATTGCAGGTCGCCCAGCGTCGCAGGTGGTATGTATTCTTTCTGCGTCACGAAGGAGCACGTACGAGAAGAAGGATTAGATTTCTTCTTTCTAGATCTCCCTACCTTTTGCCCCTCCCTGAGCGCCTGGAACTTTCTTGTAGTTCTTGGTATTTATCGAAGTCGCGGAATTCTCTGTGGAAGATGAAAGGGAGATCTTCCGGTGCGTATTTACAAGGACTGCTTCTCTGCTCTCCATTTGGGTCATCATCCTCTGCCCATCGAACCCGCTTTAGCGAACCTTTTTGGGGAGGCATCGAGCCACCAGAAGAGGGTGCGGGTGGCTGAACAGGTCGTTTCTCTACTATTGGGGGTCGCTCAGTATCCAAGTTTCTTATCAGATCTTCGTGAAGGAACACGTTTGGGTGTGCGCCGGGAGCAAAATCGTCGTCCAGAATGTCTTCAACTTGGACCGGAGGCGGAAGGCGCGGAAAGTGTCGCCCCACGGTAACTTCGTCATTGCATAGCGATGCAGGTTCAACAATTGAGGGCTCGTGGGCAGGTTGAAACTCGTCTTGCATTTCTTTGTCGTCAGAGGCTTCTGATGACTCGCTAGCATGTTCTTCGACCCGGCCCGGGCCATACACAGATGTCGAGAATACGGCGCTGTGCTCCTCATCAAAGATATCCTTCCGATTATGAACAATCACTTCATCAGTAATCTCTTTGACTTGGACAACAAAGATCTTTGACCTCACGCTTTCTGGGACAGGAGTTGAAGCTGGATGGCCATCGATTTCTTCAATGGATGTCGAGGAGAAAGGGTCGGAGATCTCGGAATCCTCAAGTTTCGGAAGAAGTTCCCGAGTTTCTTCGAAAGATGGTGACCAAGCTGTCTCCTCGGAAACGTAGTTTTCAACTTCATCTTCGTTGCTTGACACATCAGCCAGGTCAACATCTTCCGGTTCCGCAACACTTGAAGCTGCATGGGTAGGAGGTAGTCGATCCTTTTCCGGTGGGAATGGACGTGAGAGGCCTTGAAGATAGAATTTGGACTTGACTTTGTGCAATCTAGGTCTCGGGATGTGTCTTGTGCTGTCTGGTCCCTGGTCATCCAACACACCTCGGTTGACAAGTTCTTCGACATAAGCCCTTATCAGTCTTCTGTGTTTTTGTAGGGTGTAGTTGTCATATCCTTCTTTCACCAGCTCCTTGCGGAGTGTCCTCCAGAAAAGCTTGTCGTCGTTGGCATGACTTGATCGGACAGAACCCTCGCCGACCTCGCGGGACAAGTTCGCTATCACCCAGTGTAACGATGTTTTGATCCCTCGCAATGACCTGCCGTGCCGGCGCGTCTGCTCTTCTGCCATCTCTAAGGTCGTCTCTACCCTGCCTGGGTAATGCAGGGCGCATAAATTAAAGCCCATTGTAATCGCTGAGGTGTGCGCTGATAATTCGTCCCTGACCTCTTTCAAATCTTTCGTCTCCCCATTGCCAAACTGTATCGTCTGCCATAATTTCCTCCCTCGTCTCTGCTCTTTTCCCATTCCATTGTATTTCTCCAATACTGTGTTCATGACCTTCAGTATACCCTCGCAATCCGCCGCGTGCTCCTCAATCTCTTTTCGTCTCTCATCGGTGGCCCGGTTCACAACGGAGGTAGGATTTGCAAGAGCGCTCTGAAGTCGACTGAGGATCTTGTAGAGGCCCAGAAGCTCACGCGTGAGTTCGTCGTTCTCTCCAACAGCATCCTTCGACCCTTGCAACGCATCCCACGCAAGTCGGGAGAGCATAACGCAGTCGCTTCCGACTAGTGATCCGGCATCCATAGCTGACCATTCTTCGCGGGCTGTGGGGGGGGGATGTTGTGTGCGCAGTGGGGACCTAGGTATCAGCTAGACCACGATGATGGAGGAGAATCCACCTTCCACCAACGCCATCTTCCCACGACGCACTCTTGGTTGTTGAAAGAGAGCGAATTGGGGTATTCTAAGGTCTCTAGCCTTCCAGGCTGCCCACTATGGGTTCAGTGCTGAGCTTTGCTGGCGTGCATCTTCGCCTGCATAATCCCACGTGTTTCAACGAATCGGGATCTGGGACCCGCTCGAGTCTCGCAACAAAAGAAATTTGTGACACCGCATCGCAATATAAGAGAATACAGCTCGGCCTACCAAGTGGACACGGTTTGACGTTAAGTATTGATCAAAGCTATGGTGGTTTGGAGGCATGTTGGAGGAGTCGTGAGGTCGAGATAAGAGCTAAGCTCTACTATGCTAAGATCTCTTTGAGCTTAGCTCCAAATATCCTTGCAAGTCACTTTCGTTCTTCGTCCTTCCTACCTTTTCTCTCCTCTCATTCCATCACATCGATGCGGGATTATCTTCAGAATCAATTCATTGCTTATATCTCGGATCTTAAAAAGCATGCGGTCGAATGCTCTTGATTCAGTATGGAATTATGCATTGACCAAGCTACTGTAGGGCAACTTTTAGTCTTTTTTAATGGTCGAGGGAAAGCACTGACATATATTTAAACCTGAGTTCAGTCATACGGATGGAAATATGAGAGAATATTATCTATCTGTTGAATAATTTCCAAAGTCCATCATTTAACTTTCATTTTACTTTCATCATTGGTTTCATCATCCTTTGTCCTAGGGATTTGCCTCAACGTCATGATGCTGATATCATCTGATATCACTGATCTCCACTGGTAGTTGCTAGCTGGCCATATATGTTCAGGTGTCTCGAGGTAGCTGAGGCATCCTTCTTCTCCATAGTCTCCTTTCCCAGCAATTGCTCTACAAACATCCACAAGTACCAAACATGTCCCCGACAGATTTCCCCACCGTGGGCACACGGACTAGCCTTGACTCGGAGCTCAAATCCTTCCCTTCCAAGAACATCGACCTTCATCTAGGAGGCTCAGAAGATTTTCATCACGAACGAGCACATCATACCAAAGTCTTCGGATTTCACTCCCCCCTTAGTTCCCAGCAAGCACCCATCAACAACGTGGAGTTCACGGCCATCCGGGACCCTCACGGTACGATCCCAATTCGAGTCTTCTATCCCAAGTCTGGAGAAGAGAAGCGGAAGGCTGCAGATGCAGCGGCGTTCGTCTATTTCCACGGTGGTGGGTACACCGTCGGGACTGTAGACGAGTTTGAGAACGGTTTGAGGATTGTGGCGGAGGAATCCAGTGTCCAAGTCTACGTTGTGGAATATCGACTGGCTCCAGAGTGGCGATTTCCGACCCAGCTAGACGAGTACGAGGCTGTCATCACGTGGTTACAGGGTGAAGGGAGGGAAGGCGAGGGGTGTGAACAAGGATTGAGTGATGGGGGGCGGTGACAGCGCTGGCGGAAATATGACAGCCGCTGTGATTTTGAGGTTAAAGGATGAGAAGAAGCTTTTGGCAGCCCAAGTATTGCTATATCCTGAAGCCAGACTGTCCTTTGACACAACGGCCGCCGTGGAGAATAATTCTGGCTTCTATCTGGAGTGTAAGTGGGCAGATCGTTGCAGATGATTGTTGATATAATAACCTTTTAGGCAATGGTATCTTCTCATTTGCAGATCACTATCTACCCCGAGGACTAGCTCCATCTCATCTATACATTTCTCCTGGAATGCAGAAAATAGAAGACTTGAAGAATGTCCCTCCTGCCGCTGTCTTCACCTGCAGATTTGACCCACTCAGAGACGTGGGTGTCGAGTATAGTACGAAACTGAAGCAAGCTGGCAACGACGTTCAATGGCATCATTTTGACACATTGACCCACGGGTTCTACAAATGGCCCCATGGAGTGATGAGGCTATGCGGGCAACGAAAATGCTTGGAAAGGAATCGAAACGCCTGGCTTTCGGAATTTAACTTGCACATCAATCTGAAAAAGACCCGCCTATGCACCAGTGGGCCAGCCGGGCCAGGAAAGATGTATCTCCTATATATTTTTTGGCCTCTAAAGAGGTAGATGAAACTTCTTGAAGTCTTTCCGATGTGTGATGATGCTCATTTTGTAACGTTACTCATCCGCCTTCCTGCATCTCTAGAGTATACGACAGAATTTCTATGGTACCACATCGTATATTCCTTATATATTTGTTCAATCTCCCGATGTGCAGTACAAGGGTTTCGGCACGCACTGGCTCTTCTCACCAAGAATTTGTCCAACCATCAAAGGTTACGTCGAGTACGCTAAAGTACGCGCACGCACCAGCGGGTTGGTCAATCCGAGTCAGGGAAATGAGGCTCAGGGAGGCTATCAATTCTGGCGGCCCCTCATTGGGTCATTACCTATATCCTTGAACCCGGGAGGAAAAATTTCCGTGTCTCTGCAGTCTGCTCTGCTGCCCATGTCTTTGGGTCATTCCCAGGAGAAAGTTCTCATAGACTTGTCGATCTGGCACAGCCGCATTCCTCCCACTGGTCTTCGTATTGCATTCCTTTACCGATCGAGAAAGTTGGTTGGCTAGGCAACAGCCCTAAGGCCAAGGCGCGAGGAATGCTTCGGATACCCGTTCACACCTCCACTTATTGCATAGGTGGTTCGAAAAAGCGAATGGGCCCAGTTCCCGTGACACCCAAAGAGTATTTGTCAGTATAATCGATGCGTTGAAGCTATTAAACTATCCTTCTCTAAGCTCCCGTGATTGCCATTACCCTCTTCTAATATATGCCCACTTCTCTTCTCCTTCTCCAGAACACGTGCAAACAATGGTCCGTGTAACTGCGAGCAAGGGTGTCCGGGTGATTTAGGTGAGTCACGGGGACTGGCCCATTCGCTTTTCGTACAACCTGTAGCAATAAGTGGGAGGTAGGAACGGGTAACCTCTGATCAATTTGATAGAAGAATGTAACATTTGACTTCACACTCATTCTCTTTTTCTATTGATAGAATCCGGACCTTGCATTTATTCATTCGGACCCATCACCGAATACTCTCCTAAGTCCTTGTACATCCTATTCGTACGGAATCATGGTGAGCCTTTTCCTTCCTAGTTCGAGAGGCGTAGAAAACACCGGCTCTTTATCACTTCAGATTCATCCGATAGTAATATCAATTATGTAGCTGTCAAGGAAAAAGCCGCCGAAAAAGAAGAGAGTCGTGGTCTGGATATGGACCTGCGTAGGTTTCTCACGTTCTGAAATGCTGGAACAAACGTGAGCCGAAAACTAACCGCGTCATAGTGTCGATGCAATGCGAGTGGTATGCTTATTCCGGTAGGAACCTGTCGTGCCTGCGGAACCGCACGGTGCGCGGAATGCGATGGTGAGTAAGGCTTATCTTTTACCGACTTGCAATTTTACCCCTGAAACCGTCCTGCAAGCCATGATTACACCACCGTCCTGCGAGCCTCTTCGCTGGTTGAGGTTTCCTAGGGTTCGAGGTGCTGATATTCTGGGCAGTCATCAAGCAAACGCGATAGTCGTACTTCCACTGTCTTCGTGTAGCAAGAATCTTGTCTATACATTGATTTGCACCCCTCCGCTCATCGGCGATTCGTTAAATACACTCGACCACACAGGAGAGTACTTTTAATTCATTACCTATTGCTTATAGCAGCTCGAGCGTCCGGTCCTTCCCATTTCCTTCGACGTTTACAGATACGCATCCTTCGCCAGCCATGTACCTATCCCCTGCAGACTTGCGCTGCAAGCACTCTCTCATTTCTCTCTGTATTCAGGATTTAGACAGCGATGTTTTCGTTTGGACTATATATGACCTCATGATCTTTCGTTATGGATCACGTTGCATCACGAAGGCCTATGTCTCGTTGTTACGAATTTATGTATTGATATCATTACAACGGAACGAAGGCGTACATAGTAGTCACAGACCACAATAACATCTTCATAGCTTCACGGAGCACAAAAATCTAGAAGGCTCGTCTTCTTCGAGTCCGCGCAGAAGTGTCATACTGCCCGTAATGTTGACTTTCAGTGGGCCGATTTAGTCCACCTCATCCCGTTCATTTTCATATCCCGCTTTCCCATGGCATCCATGCTGAACTCGAGTAGTTGCGCCAAATACCGTGTGATCCAAGTGTCTCAAGTGCGTGTTTGCCCTCTGATCTCAGAGATCCGATCCTTCCAGGGGGGCAGGAATCGAAGGGCATATGATATTTGATCTTTAGCATGTACGTTTCGTGGTATCTGTCCAAGTGAGTGTTTCGTGATAAGGAACTGGCGAGGTATTCGGGGATCTGTGGAATTTGAACGACGTTCAACACGACATCTGTCAGCAGAGGCTCTGAAAATATGGTACTAAAATCCGAAGAAAAATCTATCAGGATTATCCAAATCACAGACGCAATAAGGGTCACCATCGCCCAGGGTTCTGTCCTCCTCAACTACTAAACCAAGAGGACCTTGCACTGACGCACGTATCCATTCTTGGTTTCATGACCAGGGAGGCCGACGTAACCGTCCACCATTGACGACAAATGCATGAGGCTGGCATCCGTGCCATGATTACCTTCCGAGATGTGACGTCCAAAGCGGGTCTGGGTTGGGTAGGTCATGTTTGTTGATGCATCCTGATTCGGCTCCTCTCCCCCAGGGCTCAGAATTATTCACGGCTGTGGAACATTTCCGGATCTCCCTGCTTGGATCTCAGGGCATACGTTGCAAGCATACTCTGGGTTCTGTGCTATGTAGTCGTTCAGTTCGTATCCCTTCGTCTGGCGAGACATGTCCATGCGCTAAGCAGGGGTTCTCAACTGGTGGTACCTACCTAAGTGCAGCACGTTCTGGCTTAGCGAGACCCCCTTGCTTAGTGCCGGAAGCGGTACGATGTCGTACATGGCTGGTATTCGAGTTTCGTGCAACTCAGTTTGGTCTAGTTGAATTTCCACATCGGCAGTTGTTCAAAATTAATATGAGCTTGGACCTAACCCTCTTTCTGAACGCGTCCTGCACGGACCCCAACTTCTCAGAAGTCACGTGCAATGCCCTATCAGAAAATTCGCGATTCCTTTCATCATTCTTTTTCGCGTCAATTGCGTTTGTAGAGCCCAATGGTAAAAGCTAACCCATTTCACCCAGAAGATTGAAGTTCTTCAAGCAAGCATTCGGTGACTGATATGGATTTAGCCTCCGAAGTCGAAGAAGAAGAAGGTGGTCGTGTGGGTATGGATATGCGTATGCCCACCACTTAAGCACCCTCATCAAGAAGATTTAGCGGCTAATGTACGTTTCTTAGTGTCGCTGCAATGCATCTGGAATGACATTGCTAGTGGAGCAATGCCCTGCGTGCCACACGCCGAGGTGTGCTGCTTGCGACGTTCACAAGCAAACGCGTTAAACAACCCCCAACGCCTCTTCATCGACTTGCACGATCACCCAAGCCTGCTCCAGGGTTCCCCGGACGGACATCTTTCTTTGCACGCTCACCCACCAATCGAAAGAGCAGCGGAATCGCTCTTCGGTTTATTTGGCGAAGCTCCTCCCTGCACTCTATCCTCTCATTTTCACTACTATTCGTCCACCACCTCATCGAATCCACCTTCACGAGCTCGGCTACAAGCCATAGCACCGATTTTGCGAAACATCTTTCAAATTCGATACTCAAAATGACATTTCTGCACCTAGAGAGGAACTCGAACTTCACTACTCTCCGGGATTGGTGCGGGATTCCAGACTGGAAATTTTGCCTGGCGCCTACTCAGCCTGTTTTGTACAATTCGGTGGAGGAACAACGAGAAATCCCGGTTGTATGCCGTGTAATATATGGAGCGAGGTTGTGCAATCATGTAAATAGCGGAGTTGATGTTGGCACTTTGACTTTAGACATGGTTATGAGTTACGAGATATTTTCCGCTGTGGAAGCATCTTGCATTAGAATACCTAATTTGTAATCCCAAATAATACTTAATAATCAACATAGAGTTTCCAATTTTTCGCAGTTAGAAAACGTAAACGAATCAGCCTCTAAGCATGAAGTCGTGTTGACCTTACAAGGGTGCTTCTGCAATAACAATCTTTGATTCAACAGTAAGGAAATGAGTAGTATATTGCTTTTACGAAGGCCCTTTAGCACACACTTATGTGATCGTCAGAGCACGCTGTTCGCAAAAATCATCGTCTCAACCCAAAACGGACATGCAAACCACATCCAAGATAACAGGCTTTGCACAAGATTACCTCAACAAAAACGAACTAGAGAGGCAATAGCTCGATCATCTCTTGAGCGGAGTGATCCCAAGCAGCTTCATCCCACTTTCCAATATCTGTCTTACACTCTCATATAGCACAGCTCGAGCGGCATACTTCGAGCCCACACTGGATCCTTCCCCTCCAGACTCATCTTCATCAGCCTCGTCAAGACAGGAAGTAATCTCCTCCATAATCTGGAAAAGGTATGCAAGGATTGTTGTAGAAGCCATCGTGTTGAAGGTAGATTTGACAACGCCTGGGTACCGGACCATCAGTCTGAGAAGGTCACACCATGGTGGTGCCCAGAGTGGAGTGTAATCGATGTGGGGAATTTCTTCTGGTGCCAAATTCACCCCAGTTGCCGCAATCGCCGAGCATAGCCTTGCATAACAACGCAGCAGCTCTGGTCCAGATTCACCTTCTAATGACAAGTGGCTCAGATCGTGATTGTTATTATGGCCTTTCTTGGAACGTAGTTCTTGCACTACCAGAGAGCTTACTCCCATCGCTTTTGCAGCGGCATCGCCGCCCTCGATACGATAATCATCGGGGCCAGCGTTCATAACTTCTCGCATGAAGTCTTCACGTTGGTCGATAATATCGCCCAAGAGTTGAGCATCGCCGAGATGCGATGTTCGACGGTTAGCGTTGGCAAAGGTAACGTGCTCCAACTTGTCCGCGACATCAGAATAGCCCATGAGCTCAACAGCTTTAATGACTTGCCGAAAGTGCACATCCTGTTCGCAGACAACATAAATCATCTTATCGAACGCATGGCGCTTGAGTCGATCAAATACCGTAGCAATGTCTCTCAGCAGATAAGTTGTAGAACCGTTCCGGCTTCGAACAGATCCCGTGCCCAACTTGGCACCGTGTTTATCATAATCAATGACCCAGGCCCCATCTTGCTCCTCAAGAATCCCTTTCGATCTCAGAATAGTCTCGACGTCGACAACAGCTGTTGGGTTGAGGCTAACTTCAGACTCACCCGAGTATTCATCAAACTTGATGTTCAGCCGCTTATAAGTTTCGATATAATATTCGACCGTAATGTCTCGGAGTCTCTTCCATAAAGCAAGTGCGTCTGGCTCCCCATCTTCCATCCTCTTGAAAGTTGCGTCTCTCTCTGCGAGCAGTCCCTGAGTTTCAAAAACTGCTGTATCTTCCTTGGCATCTCGAGCATTCTTTCTAGCCTCTTGTTCGGGCCGTAACTCCTCCTCCATCCTGTTATATAAGTCGTGAATATACCGGAACAGGTTTGTCCGGTCGTCGTCCTTCTGTGTGGAGCCATACTTCTGCCACCCCAGACCGAGTAGGCCAAGATGCTTGCCCCAATCTCCGAGGTAATTTATCCTGATCACGTCCCAACCCATTGAATCGTACATATTTGCCACGAAAGCGCCAAGTACTGTGCTTCTTAGGTGAGCAGAGGTGAAATCTTGTGCGATATTCGGGGACGAAAACTCGACAAGAACCTTCTTGGGTCCAGGGTCAGGTCCCTCTCGTAAAGCATGGCACTTGGCAGTGCCGTATGTAGGGTTTCGGTCGTTGATATACGGAAGTAGGAGTCGCGGAATGATTTTGGGAGAGAAAAAGAATCGAATGTGGATGCCATCCTGGAAGGGAAACCCAAAGAGGGTATGGGGTCGAATCTGAATAGGAGAGGCACTTTAGTCTTTTTCCTTCATTCGTCCCACAAAACTGAAAAGTTGACAAACCTGTTTAAGAAGCTCGGCAGCTAACTGTTTTGGGCTGCCACCAGACAGTTTCAAGCGAGGCAAGACGATGTCCAAGTCTCCGTCTTGAATGGTGTTTGGAGGCTGAATGGCCTTGTATACAAGGTCTAGATCAGATTCAACAAGCCGTCCAAAGTCTTCTGCCAAATATGAATGATAGATATCCAAAGGATCGTTCAGGACATCGGCTGTTGCAAAGTAAGGCACCGGTCCTAACCCCAGGTCCGCCACCAACGCCTCAAGGCCGGGTAATGAAGTGGTCGCCATTTCACATGAGAGAGGGCTCGAGATGGTGCTATGGGGGCCGCATCTCTCTACGCCGTATGCTCAAGGCTGGAGAAGAAAAAGATGATGGTGGTGGTGGGCATCCAACTCAGTTGGGCCGTCGGGCACCGAGCTGACCGACCACATCGTGGCCTTGACACTGAGGTCCAGCAGCAGCCTCCAGTCAGGTCTGAGCTGTCACAGAAGACTGCTATTGTAATCATGTTGATTGGTTGGTGAGATGTGATAGAGGTGGTTGGCTGCAGTTCATCGAAGGTCGAAACACAAGGCGCTAGGCTTCTTTTGGCCAACTCACCTCCCAAGGGTTCCTGAAATCTAACTTCCAAGAAGCACATCATTACCACTCATTCAATGAATAAAGAATATAGAACTCGTCTACAATAATAGTCACAAGACCAGAATTAAGACCTTTAATGAATTTATCTCGATATTAACCGTGTCCGATCTTCTCCTCTCCCCGCTCAACGTCCCATTCCGGAAGGACCTTTCGATTCCTCCACGAGAGGCACTGGAGGGTCAATTGAGACCAAAATTGCCACTTAAATAGTGCTGCAATACTTCCTACTACAAGAACTCCTAGAACAAACAAACAGAGTAGAAAACGCCAAAAGTTCGGAGTAAAAGGCAAAACTCCTGGAGTTGTACTAAACACGGCGGCCGCGAGGGCCAGTGGGAGGTAGGCCTAGTGGACAAACAATTAGACGCCGTTCAATAATAACGTATTTCCTCTTTATGGAAGACCTCACAATAGTAATGACCGTGAGAATTTGAATGTGGCGAGCAGATTTCTGCTGAAAGAGTTGAGCCTCATGATTGCCATGGCTCAAATGGGCGTTAAGCTATTCGGGTCAGCCTCCTACCTCCTCAGCAGATGAGAAATCATGGATTCTGACTCCAAGATAGGAAGAAAGGTGGATCAACTTACACCTTGTGGACTGTCCTGGCAGAGTTCATCTTTCAGCTGGCGGAGCTTCATGAGAATATCCTTCAAATCCAGAAAAACATTATCGACTTCATTGACGTAGCCTTTGAGGAGTGAAGCTTTAGTTGGAGCATCGTCATCGAAGAGAAAGTATCCTATATCCTTTCGCTGAAATCTGTCCCAGGCATCCACAGTATCCCCAAGTCTACTTATCAGCTTCCGCAACAGCGCAACCATTTTTCTATTCCAATCACCAATTTCTCTCACACCTTGTCTGGCATTCAAGTTATCGAAGTCCACAGGCAGATTCTGATTTTTTCTAGATCTGTGCAGGTCAGCCCATAGTCAACTCATACGGAGGAAAATGGACACACGGTCATAGTATTGTACGAAAATCACGAAGTAATTTATCTCAATACATACTTTTCAATATCGTCCTCTACCTTGTCGGCAATTGCCCTCCATTCTCTTCTTACTATTTTGATCCGAATTTCGAACACTGTGAAAAAGTATTCTCTCGGTTTCCCCATAAACTTGTAGTCATTGAGCTGGCCAGCCCGAAGAGGGTCTGGTCGACCAGTTTGGCTTTTTGTCTGGCGGTAGGCTTCCACAGTATCATTCGATCCATAATAAGTGTCAAATGAGCCATATACCGTCCAGATGCTGTGATCAATCCCGGTCACAGTAACCGATATCTGGGTTTCGTATAGATACCGATCTCCGGATCGCAGTGTACCTTTAGATGCGGACAGGAAGGGTAAATGCCAAGACTGCCTCAAAGGCTCACTGTCAAACCCTTTCCTAGTATCCTCGTGCAACTCTGTGCCTTGTTTCAAGACGTAGAATGGGATGTGTAGGTCAAAAGTAAAGATTTTGAATCCTTGAGACTATCAAAATTGGGATGTCAGTTTTTGACTCTCTGGAAATAGGTATTTGATTCAGAAACTTGCCGGAATTGTCACCCCTATAGCTGCCTTTCCTGTCAGATACTTGTAGAAGAAATCTTTGAGAGCCAACGAATGGCTTCGGGGTGCAGTGGCTAATATTGCTTCCATGGTCAATGGTCCCAGATTCGGCAGAAAGCTGTTTGAATTAAAGAAGATGCAATATCAGGCATTTGGCATGACTCACAGAATCCTCCTATCCAAATCGTATGCTTCATCATGAGCATCAGAGGTAGAATCATCTGGATCACACTTGATCTTGAAGCGCTATTCAAAAGGTTATGTTCCGTTCAAATCCCAATACAAAATATGACCTTGCTTACTTGCTTGCTTAATTCCGCTCGCAGTTCTTTCAAATTCAAAGCCCACCCAGATGATTTACAGGCCTTCGACTTCATCGACATGTCACCACCAGAAATCATATCGTCAAGCAACGCGATGGGAGTCCCGGACTCCTCCAATTTCTCTTGCTCGGCAAACCCTACGACCACTTCGACTTGATCTGGATACGGCAAGATCTCTTTGTCTCCAGTCAGACCTTCCATGAAGATTCTAGCTGTACTAGGCCTATCAGAAGGTTCTTCGTTCTCGTCACCCTGTCCATTAACGCGTTCAATGTGTTCCGGGTGCCTGTGATCCTCCTCCTCCTCCTCATCATCAGCATTAACCTCTTCAAAGTAGGCGCAAAAGGCTTGCAAGAATTCAACATATAGTCGGTCCTCGGCCTCGGCCTTGTTCTCTTCATGTGGTCCATCAATCGTCTCTTTCTCGTCCTCTTGTTCAACCTAGATATCATCCAATTAGTATCGCTGATAATTCCACCCTAGAATAGCCGAAATCATGAATTTTCGGGAAAGAACAGAACGACTACTGTATGAAGACTTCTGAGATGCCTAAATGACTATTATGCAATCAAGATGGATTGTACATACTAATACATTGTCCCACTCGTTGTCTTCCTTGTCATTATCTTCGTCATCCTCTTCCTCACCATCTTCTTCGAAGTAGTCAAAAGTACCTTCCACCCACTCGATATATGGTTGATTCTCGGACTCGCGATCGAAGGATCGAGGTGGCTCAAAGAATTTCAGGGGCCAGGAGCCTTGCAAGGATTGGCGAGGAGAGTCCTCGCGTGCGGCTGTTAGCATCTCCTCGCTTGGCTGCAACCAGTCATCTTGAATTTAGAAAGGCGGTCTTGAGATAATACGCGAATTGTAGCAAGAAACAATTGTCGCGAGAATTTATTTGGAGGTGGGCAATACACCGCCTTCTTATCACAATAAAGTACAGTCGCACGAGCTCGAGAAGTCTCACATGGCTGTTCCGAAGGGGCAAGTTCTGGTAAATGACATCCATAGCTACAAAATGCCATGTTTGCCTCGTCAATCAGAGCGCTGTAACTATTGATCACACGGACCTGTGCAGTCCAGTTACTACCTGCAGACCCAGAAGAGCCCGATGAAGGGGGCCCAACCACCCCGCTATGCGTCTCCCGCTGCCATTGTAAGAGGAGAAGCGACTCAACCCTGATAGATAGTGCAGTGAGGAGAGTCCAATGCTCGGCCTCTCTTATATTTGATCCATTCTATGGAGGTGCGTGTGTCTCTAGATCTCCTCACTACTGGGTGAGCGTTGATGTTCAATTTGCGCTGGCAAATCATAAGTTGCATTTTGTGAGGCTGTACTCTGTGGATCGAAATGCACATGCTTCACAGCCTCAATCGTGATAACTCAACATGGGATCAAGAGCGGTGTGAGACTCTCTTGATGCCAGAATAGAAGGTTTCCTCAATCTTCAACCGGGACTAAGCGCACACCAAACTGTAGCGGCATCCACAAGCGGATCTGTCCGATCGAAACGGAACATCTATTGCCATGGTTTGCTGCATCAGAGAGTCCTGATTTGCAGGTAGACAGAGCTATAGGATGGGGCTGAGCTAGAGCTTTTGAAGCCCGTCGCAAATGCACCGACACCGTGGTTGCTGCTCACTGAACGACATAGCAATGCACTCCATAATTTTAAGGCTGACTAGCGAAGCTCCCAAAGCCTAAAGCCATCATTCATCTGGGGCGAGTGAGAAGGGGACTTCCATTCTCGGTGCCCAACGTAAGAAGCCGGGCGTGTACGACGTGGCAGCCCGAAGCGACCCTGCACAACATTGCAGCAGCAGCAGCAAATGAAAGCTGTAAGTACAACCGACGATTCAGATCTGTCAAGATTAAACTAAGTTTTCCCTTTTTTTTTCCAAACAGTTTTTGAAACTATAAATAGGAAGATCAGTTGAAGCATGTCGGGCTTGCTTTTGAGAAACATGAAGAAGCTTCTAATGTCTGTAACCACTTGTGTGTGTATTGCGGAAATATTGAACTCTCAAATCGAACCTTTATCTTGACTTCGAAGACCCATGTCGCCACTGGAAAAACGAGAAGGGGGGGTAACCATGCCTCTTAGAGCCTATCAGGCTCTTTTCAAGGCATCCTCCCAAGGGAATGGGTCAAATGCAACACGCTTCTACATTGCATCACATACGCACAAAGCCAATTTGGGCGATACCTCCTTGCGAACGAATCGCCCAGTTTCTATGGAAATATTTCGGGACCATATATGCACAAGACGAAATCACTAGCAACTTTGCTGGTTTGAAAGATTGTGGCGTAGCCCAAGACTTTCTAGGCCTTGCTCCAAGTTGGGAGCGTTAATTTTTACACTGAAGAGAGTGCCCAACTGTCAGAAGATTGACACTAAACTAAACTGAGTAAAAAGAAACTCAAGAAGTTGGACGCAACCTATACCTCAATAACGCACATTATTGTTCCGTTGGCAATACTTCCACTTACACCACTTGCTCAGCTCATGTGACTACACTAAGCCTCCAAGTTCGGCATCGACACTGCACGTGCCTTCGTCTGGTTCGCTGCCAGTAGTTCACAGCGCTCGGATTGCTGTAGCATGGTACAAGATCTGTTGAAGTTAACTGCGGCAGTCGCGTGCTGGGTTGTCATTGCCTCATTCTGGATGCTCTGCAAGTTGCTGACAATACTAGGAAGTTGCCGATAATTACTTTCGCGGCATTGACACCCGTCCTGGAAAGCGCTGTAATTTTCATCAAAGTCGCAAGCTGCATGAGCTCATCCTTCACGAATACAATGGCTGATGCCACCTTTGATTTATTTTCTGGCTGTTCTACATAATTTCATGAGTTGCTGCCATTGCTAAGATATTCGGGGAACTACTAACCAGATAGTCATTCACGGTTTTGACAGAACTTTGCCAATTGACAATGGAGATCTTGACGTCGGTGGCTGTTGGAGGGCTGGCAGGCTTGAGCCCGCGAGCTACGACAACCCTTCCGACTGCTGTAGCGATAGGAGCCTTTGAAGCTATTCTTGTTGAGGTAGTTGCTGAAAATGCTGTGGCTGCCGAGAACATGCAGATGATGAGTGACAACTGCATTATGGGCCAAGGAGGTTAGCTGAAGATATGAAGATAAACTTTGCGGAGTGCCCATAGAAGAGGGTGCTGACGCAAACTACCAGGCTTGACGCGGTCCAATAACTATAAATTGACACAGAGGAAGGGAAGGGCAACAAGGAGCAGCTGAAACTCCTTCCTTGCGACGGAAATTGATACCATAAAATGGCTTTAAATCAAATTTCGAGTAAGCCAAGACGCCAAAAATGTCAGGTCTTCTGCATTGATCTTCTACTTCTAAAACTAGCAAGATACACGATCATCACCAAAGGGTTGTTGTACCGTCTCCTCATTGGTGGAGGTTATGTGTAAAAAGCTAAGTCGTACTGAAAGTTCATGCCGGCTGCCGATGGAATTTGATCAAACCTGTATGTCAAGACGAACTAGTCATCTTAAGAGCACAAAACGCAAAATTCAATCAATCTCCCCCACGAGTTTAGTGCGGTTGATCATTTCAAAACAAAATGGACGTTTCCACTTGAAGCGGGAGTGCCCAAGCGCGAACTGGCGCAGAATCCCCGCAATATCAAAACTACAGTTCCATTTGGGAAATGCCTAGCATTTAACGATTTCTATTTTTTCTCGGTCTTCACCATATGGTTGGTATGACTGCATGGGTTTGAAAAGACACAACGTCTCAGCTTGGGAGAAACATGCCAACTCTAGCATAATATGAATCCGTGAATGCATAAACTATAAACCAATCTCATGTCTCAATAACATTAGAGAATAACTGCGCCCGCTCAATCCCGGAGGCTGAGACTAGAAGCACATCAAAAAAAGCAGCGATGCACAAGAAGACATCTCAATTCAAGGATGGCACCACTGGATGCTGTAAGAGTGATTTAACGGCTCTTCGACGGCAAAACCAAGTGATACGGAACATAAATATCAGAAAATAATGATGACTGGACTCGCAAGAAACTATCCAAGCGCGAAACAATCCTCCGCACACTTGTGCTCCACGTTGCCAAACTATCAGCTGATTAGTGAGCCATTGATGCATTCATTCAACAAGGGCGGCAGATAACCTTCTTCACCTCGCATCTATCCAATATGTTCTATGTCTTCCATGTTTCCAAATGACGTTGGGGAAGGACCTCGCTTGTTGGGGAAAAAAGATTCTGATGTTGTGAGCCGCATCACGTGATCATTATTTTCAGACCGTTCTGTTGGAATCTGTGATGCAGTGTACGCTGTACAGCTGTGGCTTGTATACTGGATGTATATAGAGGTTTCACCCCACTGTTACTCCAAATCAAGTCGTCAACCTCCATCCAAAGTGCAACACGTTCGGCACACGGCATCGGAGCTCCGACCTTCAATCACAACCACAACTTTCTCTCAAAGACGTGACGTGGGCGCTTCCACCGTCTTCAATAAATTGCAACTATACGGTCGAGGGATGCATTCTCCCACACAATATGCAACATGCTGCACCTGTCCAGCTTTGACTTGCTCAAGTTGAATGCGATGGATGCTACACCACATAAGCCTCTACAGGAGCCAAAACGAGAATTGCAAATTCAATTTAGACGCCTGGGAAGCACGTTCATCAGCTGCATAGCCTAGTGGCTGCGAAGTTTAAGATGTCAGCCTTCTCGGCAAGGTACTGCACTCTCTCATCATTCAATTTTGAAGCTTGAAGAACTCTCATTGAAAACCAAGCGAGCCTAAATCCCAGACACAAGGGAATCCCAGAGGAGAGTCGCCAATCTTGACTCAATGCTTTATTTGGAGGGTTAACTGGCCAACTCGAAGCCACGACTGTGCACCTCGAACGACTACCCGTATTTGCTCGCCTCACCCAAAAAATGAACCATCTCCGAGCTTCGGACAGCACTCGATAAACTCGAAACGGACCACAAACCCCACGAAGGCTGCATCGGCTCTAGACCTGGGTCAAAAAATGTTCTTCGTGTCGAGTATTGTCATGATGATTGGGAAAGCATTTTGGTTTGGCAGATTGCAGGATCCTCAGTACATGTGTCATAAGATGCCGAATTTGGTCAGAAAGACACCCAACCTGAGAGTCAACTTGATCGGAGCCCCCCGGAGGATACCATCGCCAGGGAAATGATTTAAATCAAGCTGTGCTATGTGAGAGTTCCCGATAGGTATTGAGAGCGGGAAGCTGCGCAGGATTCCCCTAATCACCAAATGAATGAGTGTCTGATATCAATATTCCTTTCTTTCTAAAGTTAGTTCAGCTTGCAGTCTGCGCTTTCTCTTTATTCTCCTATCCAAGTGGCCTGGATCCTGCACCCTTGGCTCGGTTTGAGTTCTGCAAATAGCATGGAGGGCCGACCACATTCGCTTGTGTCTGTAAATCCCACGTAGAGAAAATGTGATGAAAGTCAACATTACCGACCATGAGCACTGATGGATTTTCTAATTAAAGCCGAGGCTCATTTACTTCATATCCAAGTTTAGAGTAATCGATAGAAGGTCTCGGCCCCCGGGGTTGATTTTTGAATTCGTAGTACAGATTTCTGTCAGAATGAAAGGAGCACAAAGCAAAAATGTATAATTAAACGCTGCCCCTTTTACAATACAGTACAAAACCAGTCTTCAACTCCTACAGGATATCTTTGACTCGTCTATTTGTTGAAATATTTGCAAATTTCCTGCTCCAATATACATCAACAGTCTAAGTTTGGTATTTGTACAGAGGTATCAGGCCTCAAAACCAGACCGGCTATCTCTTCGCAAGTAGCCATTTTTGGAAAAGGAGTAGTAGGCGACAGGTGCGCGTCTGATGTGGGATTTTCGAGCAGCAATATCTAAGTGTGAACGACGAGTTGTCGAACTGAGGCTGATAGAAGATGAGGTGGTCGAAGAATATTAGATGGTGGAAGAGAGCGCCGGGGGTAGAAGGGGCCATGAGCTGAGATTTGCCGGATTCCGAAGTCCTTTTAGCTAACGCTTATAGACGTCACAAGTCGCACACCGCGGAGTTTTGCAGACTGGGCAACACTCGACAAGTAGAGTCATGCCACTTGCATTACATCGGCACTGAGAAGATTAGCTGCCATTTGTCGTGTGGAAGATAGTAGTCTTACGCAGATCCATCTCCACACCACAACCTTTTTTTTCTTGGGTTTATTGGGTGCCTATGGGCTATTAGTTACTGATGACTCCTTAGCCTCCGTGGGAATCTGTACCATCTGATGTCGAGTTATAAGGCTGACAGCAGCTGTCTCGTGGAGTGGCTCATTCGGTAGTGCTGGGATCAGACTTGCCTCACTAAATCAAACTAGAAAGGGGGGGGAGGCAGGAAAGGTCTTGGTCGGACTTGGGCCAAAAAAAAAGGAGAAGGTTGTACTCAAGACTTCCTCAACAGAAGTGACAGGACCGGAGAGCTGTATATCTATCAGACGGAAGACGGCAAAAAACGTATCCTCAGGCATCGCGGCCCTACTCGACGAATGTACCTCGCCAGAAAGGGGCAGTGACAGTACGGATGTACCTTACTTTGGAACTGAGCGGACCGGCAGTTGGAAAATGTTGATCTCAATTTCTTGGCAAGTAGAACGGGTGCATCTCCGGAGCTCTGCGTGAATTAGAAGTGGCTGGGTTGGTCCGCCACCCTCCGGTATAGAACGAACTAGAACGGTACAAACCAACCAGGCTGAGACGAAGCATTTCTTCATGACTTTTTGCACAAGCCTGTGTCAGAACAATGCTTCGATGCCTGTGCAATACGCCTTGTCTTCACTCTGAGGTCCAATCGGATCTTCCTTAATTTCATGGACACGGAGATCAAAACTTTATTCAACGCGTTAAATATCGTACTGGGCTTCCCTTGACCAACTCTGCCTGGTTTTATATTTTTCTATAAAAGAATTATGCTTATTTAATACAATTCTGAAAAGTACACTTAATGTTAAGACAAGTGTAAAACAGTACAAAGATTCTAGCATGTTTGCTCTTTCTTCGCCCAAACTCGAGGTTTCCTGTTGAGAGAAAGTACGCCACGGGCCCACTTTCGTTCAACGTGCCTATATTGGGCTCAAGATGTCAAATGATTAAATTTCAATCCAATATCCCTAGAAGGGCCAGAGATTGGGAAAGTCAGAACAGGTTTTGTGGTGCCCCAGGTGGGGATGAAACGCCAACGCTCCCAACGTTAGCGCCTCGAATCAAAGATACATCACCTCACAGCTGGACTGGGATTCAATCGCCCAAGGAACACTCATTTTGCCTGACTCGCCTTGGCTGCCTCATCGGAAATTGCTTGCTTCAACGCTGGTTTGCCTTTTACTGGGTATGGAGGAGGCTGTTAGAGATATCGACTTTTGCTCCCCTAGCTAGCTCTCTTAATAGCCAATAGGAGAAAGTTTTCGGAAACTAGATGTTATTTAGGAGAAGGAACGACAGCCAATCCTTAAAGGAGAAGTTTTTTTCCCTTCTTCTTCTTCGGCTCAGTCTACAAAAAGAGATATGCTAAATTATACTTTCAAGATAAGCGTGGCGAAAAGCTAGGCCGAGAAATATATCCTTTCAAGAGGTACAGTATCCGATGTCCTTACAAGGAGGTACCGCATCCGATGTCCCTTCAAGGCTACAGTATCCAATGTGCTGCCACCCAGGAACGCACTGGACTGCACACGCCCAGCGAACTTGAATCAACAAATCAAACCCCCAGCTTCGTAATCGGAGAATATGCCAATTGGCTGCAAACTCTACGATACATTAAATCACCGCAGTAGCGTTCCTGGGGGTCGCGCATCGGGGGACAATAAGACAAGGATTTAAGATAAGATCACCGATGTACCCTACGTCTATCAAACGCACGCCCCACCGAGGCGTCACAATACTACGTATTCCACCCCCCGGTTTAATTGCTAGCGCACCTAATATGGATTAGAGCTTCAGATCCCCAATTCTGAGTGGTTATGAGCCTGGTCAAGAGGCTTTCAGAGGCTTTCAGATCTCTTGCGCAGAGCAAAAAGTGGTCTGTGTATCAAGCCAGGGGTGTGCGTAGAAGGTTCCCGAAGACCGTTTACCTTGGCAGTGGCTCAGAAAGGACTTCTTCACTGGCTAAACCCCCTGGATTCCTACCCGCACCTAAACTCAAAACATAGCCACTAGCAATTAAACCGGGGGTTGTACAGTAATCAACGAAGGTAACACCACCAGTGGATGTCAGGATTCCGTTGCGCACCTCTCAGAACACCAAAATATAACTCACTTTTATTAGCTTACTTTACAACGCCACGCAAATAAAAAGGCAAAAATTAAAATTCGAAATGAATAAGGAGTAATTAAGCATTAATTTATAAAAATTTCAGAGGAAAATAATTTGTTGTTGGCTTTTAATACGTTTTCTCATCGGGCATCTTGTATTAGGGTCTCGCTTGTGCGCAACGAATCCTGACACCCACTGGTGTACTGCCGAAATTCTGCTGACGGATGTGGCTTCGGCTTCTTGGCAATGAGATAGCTCAATCCTGGTCTAGGATATTTACAGTTCTCCTGCAGGCTCGTGCCTAGATCCGAGGGCTCCGAGAGGCATGAGCGAGGGAGACAGTGCTATCAAACAGCGCTGAATTTGGGAGAGAGCCCCGGCCATTTCGCCTACTTACGGACTTACGTAGAAGTATCTAGGCGAGATGGCGGAAGCCTCGCGATTACCCGATTTCGTGCTTTGGTGCACCAGGTAGGGATCAATGATAACTCTAATGCATCCGACAAAGAGATGACCTGTTAACCCACGAGGGAAGGCCCGAAACTTCGGTCCTGTACTATATATAGCTACTGCGGGGGTTGGAAAGATAAGTCTCGCCCTGGGTCAATACCAATCTATTAGAGGATAGATATTGACTATCAGTGAGCTGTGACAAAATAGGCAGGTCGGTTGTCGAATAGCTTGTGCCTGAGGTCGAGGTGGATCAAGTGTCCTTACTTTGTTAGTCTGCAGAATGCTTTATCTGAAAGTATCTAGGACCGAAGAATGTTTTGTCTATCAAGTATATACAAAGGAAGGATAACTATGTACCAGAAGTGAGTAGCCAAAACCACGCAAGGCCGAATTCCATCACTTTCCACCCCTGACGCTCATTCCCATTTGCATTTTCATTTTCGTCTCCGAGATCAATCTCAATCACTTCAACCTTTTCCTCGGCTTCGTCGGTAGAATTCGCCTGCCGTGCCCTTCTCAAGGCGAGCTACTGCCAAGTATTGCTGACTGTAACAGCCGTGGCACAAGTGGCAGGAACGGTGTAAGTGTGGTTGGGGTCAGCTTCCCATGTAACAGCTCCGTCACTTGCAACGTTAATGTATTTGTATCTACAGAATCTTGAGTCAGCGTTGCAAGAGAGAATCTCGATGTACCAGAGTGGGACATGCTGAAACGCAGCCATTTGAATGTGCCACGACTTATGACATAACGAACCAGAGAGATATGCTTACTGGATGACCGTTCCGGGAGCAAAGCTGATCGTAACATCCCACAGAGGGTTACTGGAAGTATATGAGCTAGCAGATAGAGCATATGCGTCTGCGGTATTCCAGTTTCCAAGGACTGAGACGTCTCCAGCAATCTTTATCGTTTCACCATAAGTGGTGGTTACGATTTCATCGAAGGTCACGGCCACGGATGTTGCTGCAGCACATGTAGTTTGGGTCGAACTTGTTGAAGTGCTAGTCTTGGAACTACCAGATCCCGTGCCTGTCGTAGTGGCCGTTGAACTGCTAACTCCTGAAGCTGGAGTCTGATTTGCTGGCCATGACCCGGTAGACGCAGTAGAGTAAGTGCCGATAGCTGACGTAGAAGAGCAGACGGAAGGAACGCTGGATGCAGTTGGTTCTCCCCACTGGCAGAATCAGTATTCGATATTTCCACGGCTCAAATAAATTCATATAGGAGCCTCATTCGTGAATGTACATACCGAGTAAGGAACAACACCTGCGCGTCGAGCTGCAGCAGTCAAAAGCGCGGCATAGGACCACGTCAGATCGTAGGCCGACAGCGGTGCTCCATTTGATTTAGAGAATTGTTCAGAAAGAGAGCCATTGGATTGAGCATATGTTGCCACGACGTTCACATAGCCATCTGCATAGGTTTTGACTGCGTTGTACAAAGTTGTGTAAGTCGAAGTTGAGGATGCATATGTACCTAAACAACCTGGAGTCAGCTTATTTTCCTGAAAGACCCGAGGGTGCAGGAGTTTATGTGGCCATCAGGTGGTGGAGGCTCCAGTTGGACCACCGCTAGATAGCGGTCAAGAGAGGGAGCTTGCGTACCTGCTGTAACAGAGGAGC
The DNA here is from genome assembly GCA_002865625.1 of Hyaloscypha hepaticicola. Classification (NCBI taxonomy): domain Eukaryota; kingdom Fungi; phylum Ascomycota; class Leotiomycetes; order Helotiales; family Hyaloscyphaceae; genus Hyaloscypha; species Hyaloscypha hepaticicola. The sequence continues at coordinate 754,043 of KZ613477.1, forward strand.
TGAAATCCTGGAAGAATGCCAACGAGGTGGCAGTGACCGTGATATACCCTTGCTTGTTCCAGGTATACAAAGCATCATAGAGTTGTTCCGCAGCAGCCAAAGTGTTCAGATACCAGGGATTTCCACCTTGATAACTATCTTCTGGGTACCGGCCGACTGCCACAGCCGTTCCTTCAGCAATACCACTGTTGATTGAATAGATTGATCGAAACGAATCGGTGACGACCTTGTGATTTGCCAAAGCGCGATCGGAACATCTAAAAGGTATGTCAGGAAAGATGTACCAGTAAAAGGAATAATGTGAAGAGAATATGGAAATCTCCATGAACCAACAAGAGTTTGGCAAGAAAAACATGTGACTTACGGTTGGAAAGTGGTCGCATCGCAGCCAGCAGCAGAATCGAATTGGTGAATAGCTCCAAGCAGAGTATTCGCATCCTTTCCGGTACGCCCATTGTTCTCGTTGATGTTGGCCAGGATGTAACCCTGGGAAGAACCCCAAAAGCTTTGCAGGAAGCAGAGAACTTGAGGTGCTTGAGAGTCGCAATAGGTACACGACTTGCCGAGGAGGGCGGCTAAAGCGCTGCCTTCAACAAGAGCACGGTGTTGAGCGGCAACCGTGAAGAAGCTCGAACCGTCGACTTCTTCCCAGAGATCATAACCTGTATTGTTCCTGTAAGACTGTCAGCGTTCGATGTTCCCATAACCTCGAGCTATTCAAGATGTCTCAATAAAGACCACTCACCAGTATTGTGTAACATAGGAAAGATCCTGGAGAACAAACATTAGTGTCTAGTCGATCAAGAAACATGGAAAGATTCTGTAAAACTCACATTTTGGATGATTGGCCAAACCAAGGAACTCGCGGTAGATGTATACCCATTGTTGATTAGCCATTTGGAATAGGTAATCAGAGCAGTAGCACGAAGTGCAGGTCCATCTCTCTGCGGTCGACCCCAGGATCCAGTGAAAGCAGTCTCATCAACATTGAACTTGGGCTCTCCAAGACCACCGCTAGAAAGACCGCCCGAGGGATTCGAGACGGTCTGGAGATATGCTTGGGCATTGATGTAATTTTCAATCTCGGTTTGAAGCGAGGCGGAATAGCTGTTGATGAAGGTATCCACGATACACTTGAACGTAAGAGCGGAGTCACGTGTCCAGGTGTAGAAGTCTGCTGAGAGTCAGGGAGATTCTCGCAGCAGATGGGAGGCTCACAGTCGGGATTGGTCTTGTCTGGTGAAGCAATAACAATACCTGAGCTGGCTCCAGAGGCGCAAGCACCTGCAGAGCCAATATTACACAGCAGGTCCTGTACAACAGGAGTCAGTTCTCGTCCAGGAATTTAAATTGAAGTCATCAGAACTCTCTAAACAGTTGCATGGAATACAATCTCCAATGCACAAGAACTTGTGGGGATGTTTCGTTAAAGTAAGAGCACTTACAGTCAGCGCAATAGGACTTTCCGTAGCAAGGAAAGAGTCCACAGAGCGTTTCAAGATCTCCGCATCGCGCTCCTTGACTCGGCTGGGATCAGGGAGAGAAAGCACGGCCTGGACAGCCAAACTGCCCACCAGCAGGAGAGAGCTGAGGGGATACATGATGATCTGGGCCGCGATGGAGGTGAGATTGAAGGGGTCGTAGAGAGTGAGGGATGAAAGGGAAGTAGAAGCCATGGCATCCATCGTGACTTTATATCCCAGGGTTTCTCATGAAGCTCCACCAGCCCACCCGACCCCTTCGGCCTGTTCGAACTCGTGACTTGAGAATATGGCCGATGCCGCCGACGTCGCTATTCGCATGTCTGCATGAGGGTCTTCCTTCATTCACAAATTTCCGTGCGTGAATGGTGAGCCGCGCGTGCATGGGCGGTGACGAGGCGAGGACGATGCGAAATGTTCAGCAGCTGGATTCAGCAGGCACGCCGCGAAAGGAAGTTCTCATCCAGGCACGAACAGGCAAGCGCGGCCTGGCGATTCGACAGAGAAAAGAGTGTTAGGGGAAAAGAGTGGATGACAGAGTGGATGAGGCTTGTATCAAGTCGCATTCGGTAGTCGCTCCCGAGCCATAGCATAAATATATTCCGTGCGTTAACGGTTGAGAGGGGAGGGGCACCAAGGGCAGGGGGGGCTGGAGCTGTTCAAGAATGGTGATTGGTGGCGCAGGTGATCGTCACAGGCTTCGGCGGGGTACTTGGTAGCAACAAGTTCAAGAACTCGCTTATGGCAGCAGAGACCTTGCTCCAGCAGCTTTATCCATGCCCAAAGGGGCTGCAACCGCCGCAAAATTGCAGGCTCACGGAGAGTCTGGAGACCCCACAAAGCGCCTCCCTATCGGTCCGTCCGCCTTTCATCCGGGAATCGAGCACGTTTTTACTCGGCAATGGCTTAAGATCTGGCATAGGGCTATATGACCGAGGTACGTGAGGTACCTTCCGTACCAGACCAACCAAACTTCCCAGGCCAACCAAACCAACCAAAAGCTGGGATACCCCTCCCTCAGCCGCTGCTACTCCACAACGAAGACTTCTCGAAGGCTCAAACACACGCATCTCGGCCGCCATAAACATGTTGATCACGTCTGCAGATTACATTTCCACCGAAGAACGTCCGCTACAACCCCAAGATGGCGCACAGCCACCAGGAAGTCTTCTCCATCCCTACCTGTCTCGCGTGTGTAAGGCAGGCACGTTGGCTGTCGGCGTATCCAAGTAGATCATGCACGGGAGGTGCCGTTGCCATTTCGATCAAAGCCCACTTAGCCCCGCATCTTTGGGCCTATCTTACAATCATATGACTCCAGGTTCCAATGGCCTGGCTATGGGTCAAACTGATTGACCCATCCAGGAAAGGCTACTAACCGATGTCGAAAGCTTTTACCTGCAGCCACTTGAAGCTACGGGATGGTGACATCTAGTCTCGGGAGGAAGGTCGACGGCCGGAAAGGAAACAGACTGGCCACAGTAGTGAGTGTAAGATGCTAAGCAAATGACTGGAAGACAGCGGTGACGAGGGTGAAGATCCTCGAGTGACTGCTATTCTCAACACACGAGCAAGAGACGGTATGCAGATTCGGCCCCACTTGGTAGCTGCAAGAAAAATATCAAAGCGAGACGAGAATTGTACTTTGGTAAATGCAGTTGCCCTGCCTTTGCATCGGGCCGTCTGGTAGTGAGAATCTGGTCATTGGCGATAGAATATAATGACAAAAGCCATCTGTTTCACAAAGGAACGGACAACAGTTAACCCACCTCTAAAAATACAGCTTGTTCGTCATTCAATATATCCGACCATCAGCTCAGATTGCAAGCCGCCTTTCTCCACATACACAGCCCGTATGCCACGTCAAGATATGCTCCAGGTGTCCGCAATAGTGCCGCCGTCAAGCGTCTCTGTCCTCGCAAGGTATGCTCCAAATGGACGAACCCCCTCTAGTTCGAAATGTAGATGCCATGATTTTTCCCTAACGTCACAGACCAACGGTCATCGGTAAAGAGAAGTGGAATATGGCGCCCTCAGTACACTCGTCCACCGAGCTCAAGCCTTTTACAGCGAATTCAGGCTTCGAAGGACCGATTCCTCTGAGATTTGTCGATCGGATGATTGACACCAGTGAAAGTGATGGCTCCATAGAACGATCGAGCTGCCTCAGCAGTCAACCTTACAGCACGACTGCAAGCAGAGGGCTGAAGGGACCACTGGGCACAAATCTGTGGTTGTGGAAGAAAGAAGAGCTTTCGCGAACTGAAAGAAACAAATTTTGTAGCGTGCGCGGCCGCTAGCGTCGTACCGTTGGTAACGTAGGATTTTGTTAGCGCCGTCTCCTCCCAAATGTACGTGACTCCACATAAACCACCACCAAGCCTCATCTCTCGCAACTTGCAAACACCAGTCCTCCACCACCATGGCGGACGCAATCTCCATCGAGGAGACGAACCGGATTCGCGTGTCTCTGGGCATGAAACCATTGCCCGTTCCTGGAGCCGCCGGACCAGTCTTCAAAGATGCGCCAGCTGCACCTCCCGAAGAAGTAGGCAGCACCCTCGAATCTCGACAAGCCGAGGGATATGACAACTACCGTAAAATTCAGGAGGCTGAGGAGGCAAAGAGGAAGCGCGAAGCCAAAGCAGAAGCTATCAAGAAAGCCCGGGATGCGGCCAAGCGTTTCTCGAAACTTGAAGGCAAAGGTCTGGGTGATGCTGATGAAGATGATGTCGATACTCGAAGCTGGTTGATCAAGCAGAAGAAGCGGCAAAAAGAGATTGAGAAGGCGAGGAAGAAGGAACAGGAGTTAGCTGAAGCCGAGACCGCTGCAGAATATACTGCCAAGGATCTTGCAGGCGTCAAAGTTGGCCACGAAATCGATACTTTCGAGGAAGGCGAGGTCCAGGTCTTGACCCTGAAGGATACCACCATCGAGGAGAACGAAGAAGAGGGCGATGAATTAGAGAATCTGGATTTACGTGAGAGGGAGAGACTAAATGAGAAGCTTGAGCTCAAGAAGAAGAAGCCTGTATACAATCCGAACGATATCGATGAGACTGGGGAGAAGAGCATATTGGCACATTATGATGAGGAAATTGAGGGCAAGAAGGGCAAACGATTCACGTTGGATGGTATGGGTAGTACTGCTGAGACTAGTGGTGAGGGAGCTGCTCTGCAGAAGATGAAGCCTAAGGTCTTTAGTCTTGATATCCTCAGTATGTCTAAAGTCCGCCATTTCCCAAATCAGCAGTTACTAATTACGAGTACAGAAGAGGAGCCAAAGTCGGACTACCTCGACATCTCCGAAATCAAAATCAAGAAACCAAAGAAGAAAAAGGCCAAGTCTACTCGACAAAAAGCGGTTGACGAAGATGATATATTCCCAGAAGTCGCGGCGGCGGATACCCCACAGGAAGATGGAAATTCCATGGATGTCGATCAACCAGCTGTTGCCACCAAGAAGCGGACATTTGATGATATGTCCTTTGTAGATGACGAGGACCTCCAGGCTTCTCTGGCTGCGCAACGACGAAATGCCCTCAAAAGGCGGCAAAAGCTAAGGTACGCCCATTCCATTTTTCCTTGTGTCGAGAAGTTGTGGTATGTTGATTCTAACTATAAATCTCCTAGACCCGAAGACATTGTACAGCAACTTCGCGAAGAATCAGCAACACCCGCCGTTGACGAAACTGTGGAAGGCGAAGGTGGCTTAGTGATTGACGAAACATCCGAGTTCGTTGCGAATCTTCAGAAGCCCACTGTTCCAGAACGAAAGCGTACATCCTCGCAACAACCCGAAGCGGTCACCACCATGGCTGACGATTCCGATGAAGAGGGAGATATTAACATGGACCAATCATACGCGAATATTGAAGACGAGGAAGATCGTCTTGCTCGTCTACGGCGTGAGGCCTCGGCAAACGCAGACATTACAAACACTGGCTTAGAGGAAGAGGCCACTCTAAATGCAGGTATCGGATCAACTTTGAAACTTCTCAAGGAGAGAGGTATCATTAAGACAGCGGAGTCGGGAGATCTTAACGCTATCTTCAGACAGAAGCAGCTATTCCTCGCTGAGAAGCAACGTCGGGAGGCCGAGGCAGAGCGAAAAGCAAGAACTCAGCGAGAACGAGATCGTGCGACAGGTCGCCTGGATCGGATGTCTGCTCGGGAAAAGGAAGATTACGCTCGCTCGCAAAATACCTTCCGCGACCAAGTGGAGTCGCGTCAACTCGCAGAGCACTTCAACAAGGAATACAAGCCAAATGTGGAGCTCAAGTATATCGACGATTTCGGACGAAGCATGAATCAAAAGGAGGCATTCAAGCATTTGTCTCATCAGTTCCACGGCAAGGGCAGTGGTAAACAGAAGACCGAGAAAATGTTAAAGAAGATCGAAGATGAGAAGCGCAAGGAGGCTCAGAGCAGCTTAGACGGGAGTCAGATTGGCGGCATGAGCAACGCTACTGCGCAACAGAGAAAGAAGCAGAGACAGGCTGGTGTGCGATTGGCATGATTGATCCAGGGACGCCTGAGACATTGCTGGGGTTATTCACTTGGCCCGAAAGGTGCAGCCTCCTACACTTGTAATTAGGTCTATTCAATGCTGACAAGAGACTTCCAAGAGTACCGCAATCGTGTTGTACGATGGTCCTGTTGACGGTAAGTAAGAGAACAGCACTCATGCTCTGCATTAAGTCGCTTGAAGGTAAGCCAGTCACCCTGTGCAAACAATCGGCGCAAGCAATGTAGGTCAAGAGTTTTTCCTTTCATTGTACTCGTGAAGCCCTGTGCCCATGATCGACAACATGGCTTCAAGACTTCTTCTCGTACCTTTTCTGTGCAAGCCCCTGACTATACTGGTTTCTGCTCTATCCTGTGTTAGCTTTAAGATTATTGACCCTCCTGTCATCACTCTGTGTCATTCCACCTGGTATCAACATCCACTCTTAAGAGCACAATAAGCTGAGTCCCATGGAGAAGTATTCCAACACAGTAACGAGATCAATTACTGTCTACATTCATGCGTGTCTTAAATTCTCAAAAGAGATATGTTCTAGTCCGACCACGAATTACCTCCCATTCACGAATGGCATACCTTAGCGCGTATTCCTGACTGGCATACGTCGAATTCGTGGCTGGGCCAGAACAGATGCCAAACACTTTGGAATCGGATGGAATAACTTCCCATAATATTAAGATTTCCCAGATTTCTTGTCTCGGGGAAGACCCTTTCGTATCTTTAAGCATGAAGTCAGAATGGTTTTTGGCATCCACAAACTCCACCTCAAAGTCGACGAACACAAACTCTACTCCGAAGACGCCAACAAAGAAGTCTTCGTCCTATATCGACACAGCGCAGGTGACCTCCGCCGAATCCTGATCAAAAACTCCAAACTCAGGGACAACGCTCTCTCTCGCCGGCAGCAGAAAGCACTCGCCGCCTTCAAAAAAAGCGAGCTCTTCGATTTCCGAAAAGATACCGAGCATTCCCGCAAGGAAGTCATAGAAGCCTACTTCCATCTCTTCGACGACCTATTCTTCTTCGGGTCTCTGCGACGCCGAGTCGAGCTTCGTATTAGGCACAGGAAGTTGAGAGGACCATTATGCACACTTGGGATAACAAGTGGTCGAGAAATAGAGGACCGGATACGTGGAATGTTCAAAGGAGATAACGTGAAGAAAGCGGTAGAGATCAAAATCTATTTGGAAGAGGAAGAGCACAGGTCAAGGAAGGAAGCGCTGGTGGAGTATCGAGCAACTTTGCTGCATGAGATGATCCATGCTTTTTTATTGTGCTGGGCTTGCGATTATGAGGAGTGCACAGCTGCTTGGGATGGGCATGGGCATGGTGCTATATGTATGTAGCTCATGATCATCGCGAGAAGCCCCTTTCCCAGTCAACGTCTCGGGAACTTACTGACTTCTTCATTACCCAGGGCAGGACATTGCTTGTGCTCTTGAACATGCCACACGAGAGCGAGGATTCTTACATTTGGAACTCCGGCTCGGAAGAGAGATTTCGCTAGCGATTGAGGTGCATCAGACTGGTAGTTGGCCCAGAAAGAGTGATTTTGCTAGGTGGAATATAGCGGAAAGAGACTTCTTGAAAAGGTACAAGTATGTCGAGAACATTGAGGGGCCGCCCCAGTGGAGGAAATCATGAAACATGGTGGAATGAAGCGCCGGTAGTAGTGACGAGAATGGTATTTAACCTTGCCCTGTTGCGCGATGGTTAGATAGACGATTAGTTGAACAATAAGAAAGCATGTGTTTATTCTGCTTCGACGACCCTGTACAGAACGGCGTTGGCTTGCGATTAAGAAGCTATCTCCCATTTCTGCTATTGAATTTTGTTCCTTGCCACCAAAGGACTGACAGCTGTGAAAGTGAGACTCTAAATCAGCAGCTTGAAATGGGAGCTTTCACATACTATTTTCCTTGCGAATATTTCGCCCCAAGTCATAAGAAAGACTTGAACCTCGAAAACAAAGCGACCTTTGTGAATCATGTTCACCAAACGACTGATTATTCAGCGCTCCCAAGGGGCTGAAAAGGTGCCCACAACTTCTATATAAGAATCCACTCCCTAATGGTAAATCCAACTACAAATAATATCTCATAGAAGCGTTCGAAACTTCAACAGTATCCAGCGTCCGGAAAGAGAGAACAATCACTCAGCAACGATGAGCGCTTCGGAAGCCAAACGAAAACACAACACGCCAGCCATTGATATCGAAGATTTCAGGCCCGGCTACTTGAAGCCACAGTCGTACAGCGCAGAGGATATCTCGAAAGCAATCATTGACCTCGTCAGCAGGTCAGAGGAAACCTTCACGGAGCGGCAGTTGCGGGGCATACAGAAACTCAAAGCCAATGGAGGTTGGAGCCTCTCCGAGCCAGAGAATCCGGATAACTTGACGATATTTTTTCGATATCTTCAACGACGTGCTCTTCAACGGCGTCCTTACAGGTTACTGCAACGTGGCATTCTATAACCCCTATCGATGGATGTGGTATGCCAACGTAGGCGAGTACTGTCGTACCGGTTCTCCTAATCGGGAACATCAGCACCCCAGACTCCAAATCGAAAGACCGAGTTGCAACATCAACATTAGAAAACTCGATGGCAATCAGAGCAAGGAGTTCAGTTCTATGTATCGAGTAGTGAAATACCAAAACAGACTGGTTCACGAAATGCTGCACGCTGTGTTCGAGGTCTACACGTGCTACTGTTCTGGCTGTTTCAAGAAGAACAGGAGTTATCTGCTCGCAGGAAGCCACGGTGAGCCGTGGCTTGCAGCAGCCCACGTAATCGAGCAAGCTAATACCGTCGTCCTCCCGGAAGACCATGATGATGAAGAAAGCGACCATGATGAGAATGGTGAGGATAACAAGAATGATGCGCAAAAGAGAGGCATCAAGAGGCGTAGATTGCTCGGGCTAAATTTAAAAAAAGACAGAGCAGTTGCATTTGACGTGCATAATGGTGCAAATCTGCCACCTGAATCTGAACTTCGGAGACTGGGGGGGGACTTCATGGATGTTTGGGAGGATATGAAGATGAGGAGGGCGCTTGGAGCCCCAAAGCACAGGCAAGAGCGACAACAACGGCAATTGATGAAGGCAAATCAATGCTTGCGGGATTATTGGACCGTCGAAAGTGATGCAGAATTCTATGAGGAAGCGGATGATAAGTATTTCAGGGACATCTACTAGGCACGAGTCGCGAACATGTGAAGGAAATTAGCTGCTCACGATGCAACGGTCAAGGAGTTTCTCTCTGGCTGGTCTCGTTCGATACATTCCCGGAATTGGACTTTCTGGTGGTTTAGAGAATTGTAACGGAAATTTTTAGTAAATAGCACAACGCCGAATTTCTCAACTTTCCCCTTTCGTAGGGCGTACACTTGTGCATGATTTGTGAATCATTGCTAGAATTCGAGTACCGGAAGATTCATTACTACTTGAGGGAGCAGAGGGCGTACAGTTGTGCATGATTTGTGAATCGTTGCTAGAATTCGAGTACCAGATGATTCACTACTATTTGAGGGAGCAAAGAATAAAGAGCAGCCCATCCCACAAGGGTCTATAAAGTCCCTCTTCTCGCACTACCGAGCTTGGCTTCACATCATTTTGTTTCCTGCAGCTAAACACGCAAATTAGCAGCGATGAGCAGCACGCCGAAACACAACCACATTCCACCCCGGATCACCAGGGAAGATTTCCAAAAGGGAAGGATGAAGCCAGGCTCCTACAGCTATGAGGATATTTCAGCTGCAGTAGTTGACCACCTCAGCCGAAGTGTGGACGAATTGACGCCCACCCAGCTTGAGGGAATCAATAAATTTAAATACAACGGAACATGGTGTGTTTCATTTTTCTTACCCCTGAAAAGAGATACTGATCCGAGACTCACAGGAATCTCGGTAACCCCGAGAATATAGAGGACTTGAGAAAGTTTTTCGACATCTTCAACGCTGTCTTGTTCAATGGGGTTCTCACCGGATACGAGCGTGACTTGCACTGGTACGAGCAAACACATTTTGGGGGAACTGAGGCCGCATATTGTCAGTTACTGTTTGCAGGGAATGTACGAGCGATGGATCCGAGATTTATTCGTGAATACCCGCTTGGGCCAATCTGGATGAGGAAGAGAGGTACCCAGCAGGACCCAACAGCGAAGATCGAACACTATCTGCAAGTTCTAGTACATGAAATGCTTCACGCATTATTTGTAATCTACGCCTGCAGTTGCAAGAACGGATGCGAGGAGAAGCTTTATGAGGCCTACTACCATTGGCAAGGGCATTGTGCCTCGTGGCAGGCTGCAGCATATGCTATAGAGCGAGCTAGTAAGCTTCACCCCATTCTGATTTATAGTTCTGCGCGGGAGCTCAGCGGCTGGAATCTTTGTGGCAGCCGTGGCACCCGTTTATCCCAGAAACCTAGCGCTTTGGCACCTCTGCTCGCTCTTCGGTTTAGAAAGCTCCACTAACTGGATGATAGCGCAATATAACATACATGCCCCAAAAATTGGAATTCCGAATCTGAATCTAAACCTCGGTCGTTCCATTAGTTTTGCATACGATATAGTGTACGGTCGTGGTGCGAGTATACCCGCCGAATCTGAGCTTGACCGACTCGGATTGAATCTTGCGGATATCAAGGCCCACTTGGCGATGCACAATACTAGAAAAACTGTTGAGCAAAAGAAAGAGACGCGAAAGCAGCAATTGAGAATGGCAAATAGATGCCTGAGAGACTGGTGGGTTGCGGACACAGACGTAGAGGTCATGGAAGACTGTGGCTCTGTAGATGCAGACAGGGATGATAGTGATGATAGTGCCTGATTCTTCACTAGAGATGTAGCTTAACAGACCAGGGAAAAACCAAACTAATCAATTGCGAGACTTTCAAAATCTATAGAGCTCGAACAATGCATGATTGTGCAGTGACTGTGATTCATTGCCAAGAAATGTGCTCGATGATTCAGTGCTTCTAGAAGAAGAAATTCCTTCCCCTCTCCGCACGAATATAAGATTATGGCTTTCTCGTCGACAAACTTGGATCAACATCGAGTTTTGCAAGCTTGACACTACACCTATTCCACGAAAGACACACAAATTTGCAACGATGAGTATTCCAAATCAAGCTCATATCACACCAAGGATTAATAGGGAAGACTTCCAGGCGGGTCATTTGAAGCCACTGTCATAGCTTGGAAGATATCTCTTCAGCTATTATCGATCACTTGAGCAGGCAAAAACTCACTGAACGGCAGCTCGAAGGCCTAGCAAAATTCAAGTCCAATGGAGGATGGAACTATGTTAACTCGGAAGACCCCGATAATCTGAAAAAATGGTTCGACATTTTCAACTCTGTATTCTTCAATGGAATACTGAGCGGCTACTGCGAATTAACATTTTCCCATCACAGGCGGCCCAGGAGCTTTTGGGAGGGTGTAGGAGCATACTTTCTCACACATGTCCCTGGGGAAGAGCTGGACTCGAGATTCAGGAACGAAAAAGTGAGAGTCAGTATCAGCATCAAGAGAATAGAGTCAGAGAGGAAGTGGTACAACGATTATTCTCTTGTGTACAAAACTGAGGAATATCGAAATTTCTTAATACACGAAATGCTACACGCCGCCTTCAGGATATACGCTTGCAGGTGCGAGGACGGATGCGGCGAGAAATTTAGAGAGTCAGAGGCGCGGTTCAGTTGCCATGACATGACTTGGATGGAAGCCGCCTACGCCATTGAGAACGCCGATAAAGCCGTGCATACTAAGAAGCCCCACAAAGACGGGATCATTGGCGTGACCCTGGAATTGAATTTGTACATAACAAGGTGTTTATTAGCATTCTGGGATTATATTCCACCTGACACCGAATTGCAGAGATTAGGGCTTGACATCAAGGACATTAGGGAACAGCTTGTCTAGTATCGAGAGCCAAAGGCTAAAAAGTATAGAAGAGACCAAAAGTAGAAACAGCTAAGGAAGGCAAATCGATGTCTGATGTACTCGTGGAATGTAGATAGTGACTGCGCGAGATGCAAAATGTTCGACTCCTTTTCTCTCTAATAGGGAGGGTGGCTATATTGATCTTCAATTGTGAGTTGAGGGCAAAAAAGCCCTGCTCAATGGACTGCGAGCCTTGTTTGGGTAGACATTTATTTAGCAGGTTGACATAATCGTTGAGCATTGGAAAGGACAGGACTCTTACCTGCAAGTAAAAGGATACAATACCGAGACTACGTGAAACCTCTACTCGCCATGTAATGCTTACGTAAAGCAATCCTGACCGCATCACAGTTTTGCTTGAAGTCGTTGGGTCTGTTGATCTCGTGTACTGGTGTTGTCTCTTTTTCGTGAATCATGACCGAGGTGGCTTGATGATTCATTGTCAGCTAAGAGTGCAGGCCTGGACTGGATATTCATGAGGCGATTTGCGATATGAAATCGTTGTCTTCCTTACCCTCTTCATCTCCAACTTCTCGCCGCTAGCACAGGACCTCTCTTCGCTGCTGGATGGCTTCATTACTTCAACGACTTTCTCTCCCCACGCGATAGTCCTGGTGCGAGCGGCACTTCACTTGGAATCGGCGGTATCATCGGGAACATTGGTGGCGGCCTCGCGGTATTAACCTGTGTGGTCACTCCGCTCAAATACGGTGCATTTTGAGAGGTTTGAGAGTTAGCGTTTGCATGGGATATGCTCCCCGATAGTTCTGAGCGAGGGAAGATTGAATAGATGATACGGTGCGCTAGCAAAGGGTATTAGGGTAACTTTCCATCTTTTGACTCAACACTTGTCTGTCTCGTGATGTAATTTTGAGAATCTTTTCGCCCCCTCCATTTCCTATACTCTCCATATCATTATGCTGATCAAACGCTACTCGGGAATTTTTCTGCTTGAACTTTGGAGCCACTAGGCGGATTTTAGAGAGACGACATCGCTGGTGAAGTCCTCTCAGTTTGTACAGACTAAATTGAGCTGTACAGCAAGTAATACAGGTATCATTATACATAAGCCCCTCTGCCTACAGCAGGACCTTCTCCCGGCTCGGCGATTCTTCATTCATGAAACCCTCATCAACAGTCACTTCCTCCAGCTCTTCTCCAATATCGACGACGTTTCCCTTCTCCAAATCTTCATCGAGCTTCGTAATCTCGTCCTGAACCTGCTGCTCCGTAGCAACTAGCCCATCCGAGCCGTAAAGCACCTCCTCTTTCGGTGGTAGTCCCATCAGTTCCCTCTGCTTCCTATACCGCTCTTTTACAGCCTCCGTCTGCATGATTCTCCACCTTAGCTTCCAGCCACCCATTCCCAACTCTTTTATTCTGCCTGCTTTTTCCCCCAGCAGATACTCATCTAGGCCACCAACTTTATCCACGGTCCTCAATACTCTCGTCGTGATCCTCAATCGTATATAAGCCTGCAGCGACTCGCTCCACAACCGTTTCGAATGTACGTTCGGCCGCCAATATCTTCTCGTCTTGATTTCGTTCTTCTCGGACACCATGTTCCCGAAGCGGATCTTCTGTGTGCCATAGAGGCCGAAATTCGATTGTTTGTAGAATTGTGAAGGTCCATATGGATATTCTGGGACGGATGAATGCTCAAATTTTAGACGTTGCTTGGTGGATTTTGCGAGGGCTCGAGCTGTGCAGGTAAAGCTCCGAAGCTGTGTGAAGGATGGATGGGATGGGGCGAGGAGAGGCATGATGTAGTGTGGATGTGGCCGTCAATTGAGCAAGGTGAATCGTTTGTTCTGCTATCGGTGCATCGAGGTGATTTTCCTGACTGATAACACGTCGTCTATGGACCGGTTGTCTCTGTCGCAGATTAGGCAATCGGTGGGACGTCGATATGTTTCTTGAAGCTATCCGCGATTTTATTTTAGCGTAATGTCTTTGGATCCTCAGGCATCAATCCCGCCTTGACCTTTCTACACTCCTCCCTTCTTATTTTCCTTCTTCACTTACTACTAATCTATATCTCATCCAAAATTTCACCACCTGCCCTTCCAATAAGGCTCTCAATAACATGCGGTCTCTCAGCATATCACTTTTTGCAGTTCTTTAACTGTTGATTATGTTTTCTCCTGCGTTCAAGTCGAATGACGTTGCCCATAGTTTATTGAACTCATTTCTTCCCTCCTATCTATTTGACCTTCTATTCTTAATTCAGGATCACTTTACAATCTTTTTATAGCTTTCTCAAGGCACAGTCTCGCCAAATCTCTACACTCCCTCACAATTTCCCCCGCTGCTTTCACTTCGGTCACAAGCCCAACCCCTGTTCCTGCCCATACGGCTGCTCTTACTTCGCCGCCGAACCCTTTATGGGGCTCCTTGACCGCACTGGCATACTTTTCTCGCACTTCCTCGATACCAATGCCAATGCTGAAGTCATTATAGCTCGCTCCAATAATCGCTCTTCCGTCGTACCCCGAAGGCCAGATACTATTACCTGCCAACTCATCGAACAAAGTGGCTCTAGCAGTGCTAACACCACCATCCTTGGCCTCTAATATTGCTTTTCGGTACTCTTCGGCAGGCAGTTCGATTTCTTTGCTAGCCAAGAATCGCGTCCCCATCACCACTCCATCAGCACCACAGGCAAGAGCAGCAGCGATTCCACGACCATCAGTAATTCCTCCAGCGGCGAAGATTCCGATATTAGAGAAGCCGTCTCTGTCTAATGCATCTCGAGTCTCCGGAATAAGACTTATGATACCTGCCCCTGGAAGAGGTCCATGACCTCCCGCATCCGAACCTTGCATAATCAGAACGTCTGGTGAACAGGTTGACGCCACGCGCCTTGCTACAGACACACTCGCAACTTGTATCCAGATTCGAGATGCCGGAGAAGTGTTCCTCATAGCCCTGCTCCAGATTTCGAAATCTCCCTCTTGAGCAGGACATGCAAGCCATACGATGGCTGGACGATGGCGCTCTATGATCGCGATTGCATCGTCGAGTAGTGCAACAAATAAGAGAAACCCTACACCAACCGGTAGTGTCGATGAACTTCTGGCTTCTAATTCGTCATATTCGAGCAAATATTTTGCAGAAGTCAACTGCTGGTTCAGTTTCGCCATATCCTTGACGACACCGATAAACCCAATCCCTCCAGCTCGACTAACCCCAGCAGCCAGATCAGGTCCAGCAAAGCCAGCCATTGCAGCGTTCGCTATTAGGGGCCGGCTGGTCCATGGGTAATGTAATTGGAAAGACGAAGACATTGAAGTATGTGTGTGATGAGCAGTGTCGGATTGCCACCTTTTGCGATGATCAGTTTGAGGCAAGTAACAAGTATCCGAATCTTTGTCAAAGTTGAGCAAACAAATTTCTGTGTCAAGCTTCTTATAAGCCCGATTTGTGGCAACTGTTGATCCATGTAAGCTGAGCTTAATTACTCTGTTGTCAAGGGCCGGCTTTCCTGTCCGCATCTATAGTCAGCGCTACTCGTCGGCGATTCCTCGCACTGCTGGGGCCGACTTGTCATAACAATAGCTCACCCGAACAGGATGCGGAAATGCCTGCGAGTAGGTAGTGTCGTGAGTACCTAAAGGACAATATCACGCTTCTCCGCAGCCTTTTTTGATGTAAATAGTAGAAGTTCAATCCTGTCGAGAAACTTTGATGTTTGATGATAATGTACCCTGAATGCCAAACTTGGCACAGAATATTCAAATTCCATATTTATTAGGATCGTAATTCCAAAACTCCTCAGTATGACGATCCCACGCCAGAAGCCTGGCCTCCCCAAGAACGATGTCTAGTTTCCCGTACCCTTCACTCCTAAATTCAGAACCAGGAACATGATTCCTCACAACATCCTCATCATACTCCACATGGGACTCAGTAAATGTGATTCTCTCTCTCTGTTTCGGAGCGTCATATCCAAATTCATCATCCACATCTTCTTCATTACAGCACACCCATCCAAGATCCTGACAATCAACATCCGGAAACATGGGCCAAGAAATCCAGAAAAACGACTCTCGTTCGGTCAAAACCTGATACACCAAATCATATAAGGTACCCATCCTCACGCCATCCTTGAACCGCAATTCGCCTCTGTTTTCAATGTGTTCATCTTCCCAATGGGTGAGCTTCACGACCTCAACTATCTTGCAGGGTGGTTGCACAGGGAGCATCCGCCGCCAACTTGCCTCTTTCCGTGCATATGCGGCTAGTTTTGTGTGACTACGGCTCCAATTTAGGTACTTGAAGATGAGGCTGGGGTGCTGGTACTCTATGGGCCGGTTATGGAACCAGGGTCGAAAGGCCGCTTGGAGGAGGGGGTTGATTTCTGGTTTGCGGCTGGCATCATACTGTCGTGGATGGAAGAAGAGCCTGGATTGGATGGAGGGGGAGCTTGCTATGGAGTTTCTCCAGGAATGGCTTACAAGCGGAGCACAGAGGAGGAGGTCGAGTCTGGGGAGGTGTATGAAGATCGCTGAGAACAGCTCGGGGATGTCAAAGACTTCTGAGAGTTTGCCTGTTGGCATTTCTATTGCGTGGATATTAACGGGAAAAACTTGATATGCCAGAAGACAATTATGCGGGGTTGTCTATGCCTTTATAATACCTTTAAACATCCGCCAGTGAGCTTAGGCAGCAGTCCGCCTTAAAAGGTCTCGAGTTCGAGGCCTTGCCAGTGATAACGGCTGGGGCTTTTCGTCTCCAGGGTCCCGGGGGTCTCTGCAGGGCTTAAGAAGCAAGGGGACGGCGATCCTGGCAATTCCAAATCAAAAGCAAAAGAATCAAAGCGCAGCCGCGGTGAGGGATCGTTCCCATTGGAAGGGAATATTCCATGATGGGCGTGGGGGAAATACCCTGACAAGGCTGGAAATACTGGTGGCTGTTTCTGAGGCGTTCAACTAGTACTGCAATTGTGACATGTCGGTGAAGTCAGCGTGCGCTTCTTTTTCCATCCCTCAGCCAGGGGCGGCCAAATAGTCCGCCCACCGCCCCTGTTCGTCAGCACCCTCTGGCCTGAACCCAGCACTCGCTCGACTCTGCATGATCTCACTGTACTTGTACAGTATAGAGTGAGTACCTCCGCCCTGCACCCACCCTTCTTCCTGCTCGGTTGTCAAAGCAAAGCAAAGCAAAGCATCCTCATAAAGCTCTCGCCAACTTAAGAGTGCTATGTCCCACGTATCCGCAGTCCCTGGTAGCGAAGAGAAGAGAGAGGTCAACGTTTCGCACTCGTAATGCAGCACGACGAGCAGAATTCAAGGGCTTCAAAATCCAAAGCTTCCTCTAAGCCGGACACTGCCAAACGCCAGTACCATCGTAAGAGTCGATTCGGGTGTCAATCCTGCAAGTAAGCACCATTCTGAGCTGGCAGCTTTGCTCAGAGGTATCCCATACACTCCATCTCAGGCCGGGTCACTGACGTCTGGCAGGAAGAGACGCGTCAAGTGTGATGAAGCTAAACCAGGTACATGAAGCTTATTCCTTTACTACTTTGCTATTTTCTTTTCTTCTATGGGGCCCGGTAACGGTTCCGAAACCCCAATCCGCATTTGGTCTTGCAGCTTGGCTCCTCGGCTCCCTAGTTCTCTACAGCCATTCAGGCGTTAATCATACTAACTCGATGATTAAGTATGCAAAAGGTGCTCCGATGCTGGTGTACAATGCAGTGGCTACCTTACAGCCACTCTTCCAAAGAGCCAGCCACCATCTAGGCCGGAGAAGCTGCCCTTGATCCCAAAAGTAGCCGAGAGATCAATCATCACTTGGAGGCCCAGCCAACTCGTAGGAGCTAGCGATGAGGACAAAAGATCCTTCGATTTCTTCGTTTCTGAGACGGGACCCATGCTGTCGGGTTATTTTGATGCAGACTTTTGGAACCATTTCCTCCTCCAGTTTAGTCATCATAACACCGCAATCTGGCACTCGGTCCTCGCTCTGAGTGCATTTCATGAGCAGCGCTTGCTCAGCGAGGATCGGCCAATGCAAAAAGAAGATACTGCTCATCGCAGATTCGCTTTGCAACATTATAACCAAGCCGTCAGTCACCTCACAGGACGTCTTTCGACGGGCAAGGCAGCAACAGAGATAGTGCTTGCAAGTTGCGTTCTCTTCATTGCCATCGAAACGCTTATGGGAAACCTGCCAGGGGCTGCGAATCACGTAGCTGGTGGCATCCAGATTCTTAGATCATGGAAGAAAGACAGAGCAAAGGAAGGATCATCACGCCTAAGTCCCAAGCTCATCGAGAATAACCTCATTCCCATCTTCGACTACATAAATCAGTACAGCTTTACTCACGGCAGAGCTGCACCACCAATCTCAGATGTCGACTTAACTTTGGACGAGCCGGAGTCTGAATGCTTCGCCAACATTCTCGAAGCAAGAGCTTCTCTCCTCAGGGTTATCAGCGGAGCACAGCAATTCACCGTTACCTTCGGATCCTCCGATGGAAGTCAGGATGTTACTCAAAAGCTTTCTGAGCACTTGTTAAAGCAACGCCTCCTGTTCCGAATCCAACAATGGGAAGTAGCTCTTGATGAGCTTCTAGCTCGCCCAAACATGGCACACATCAGTGATCGGGAACGAAGAGCCATTGCCCTTCTCCGGGTCCAACAGAATATCGTTTGGATTGCCATCTCAAATGCGAAGAATACCGACGAGGTGAGCTTTGACGCCTTTCTAAGTAATTTCGAAGCAGTGGTCGAGCTCGCCGGGTCCGCCGCGGTCGACACAGAACCTCCGACCTCTTGGAGCAAAAGATGGGCAAGTACCAACTTTCAGATGCAGAACTTAACTCCTTTGTATATGACCGCGACCAAGTGCCGGAATCCAAAAATACGACGCAAGGCGTTGACTCTTTTGAAGAGCTTATTCACACGAGACCGCCTGTGGAATATGGATCTTATCTATAAAATGGCCGAAAGGGTCGTAGAACTTGAGGAGGAGGGTCTGGAGGAGTTGAAAGATGCAAAAGGAGACGTGGTTCCGTCAGAATGGGCTCGTATTTATGACATTACTGCGGCTCCAACAACTGTCGAAGGTCATACGATCGAGCTCGTCACTTATAAACGAAGAAAAGAGGGCAATGGGAAACACTGGTAAGTCCTCGGGACAGCGAGCGGTTCTTTTTTTTTCAATTCCGTTCCGAGATTAGTCACACTCGTTCTATGCAAAGTTTCTGACTGCTTCTTTGCTTATAGGCGCGAAAAAGAGGAGTATATTGGAGGACCGGATTTCTCATTGAGCGCAGTTCGAAATCGTCTCTACGATTCAGAAAGTGCACACCTAGAAGCAGAGCCAGGAACCGAAATAAACTCTGAGGCGTCGTCCTCGCCCATGTCTAGCGGTATATATCCAAAGACCTCAGAAAACTCATTTGGGGGGTTTTAGGGTAGCCTGATGGAATCTACTTGGCTTTGCCATCTCTCTAATCTCGAAGTCGTGGTGCGGGCCTCTGGAACGACTTTGCCAAAATGCATCCTTTGGAGTCTCGGAATCTAATTTTGGGATTTTGGTGGCAATTGATTTGGCGAAGGAACCCCCCTGAGAGGCCAGTGACGGGGGTCAGGCTGCGGCGCAGGCGGCGTTCAGGGATAGTTCAAGCCCACCACTGCCAATGCGAAACGAGGGAGGGTCCTGAACAGCCTATCAAATTTATCGATATAGCTGGCAGGATGGAGCTGCCAGGGTGAGAGGACAGGAATCCAATTGCGATGGTGTGGTCTGTGGCAGATCGATCGCTGAGGGTGAAGTTCGACGACGACCTTGGATCTTCACTCCCTTCCATGAAGTATTAACATTGTGGGCACGACACACTGCTTGAGAAGATTCAATGTCCATGGGAAGTCTTCTGTTTCAAGAGACAAAGACATCACGAAATCACGCCGCGATGCAAACTCCTCCGAACCTACAGAATCGGGCCCAATTTGCGCCGGTCGAGCTATCAGGCGCATATCAAGGAGGGGGATACACTAACGGCCCTATAAACACTGGCTTGTATGCCCCCCATCATCCCGAAGCCAAGACACTACTAACAATTCAGTCGTCACGAGCTCGCCGAAAATACCATGCCTCAGATTGTGCAGCAAATATCCCACTATACTCCACTTTCCTTCTCTCCTTTCTCCATCCCAACAGACTCTGATTCACTCTCCTCCGGCTTCCCGTACGGTCCACGACTCGCCCAACTACGAATAACACGCGAACAATGGCATCAGTTCAGTCTAGAAGTCGTCAACACTGCGAAACTATCCTTCAGTGAAGATGCAGCCGCATGGGCAACAGGTGTCGGCACAGGCGCTGCATCTTCCGCCTTCCTCCTCGTTTTTGGCCCCGCAGTAGGATACTATACCGGCAAGGCAGTACACAAGAAAACTGTCGTCAAAAAAGTGAAAGAGAAGTTAGCACAAGATGGAGATCTGAGGAATGTGCTGAGAAGATGGAATGAAGGCAGCTTTCGGGAAAAGGGGATACAGGTTTGGATGGAGGCGCCGAGTGAACAGGTCGCTGTTGATGTGCAGCTGGGGATGAGTAATCGTGATGTGGAAAGGGAGGCGAAGAGGTTAGCGAGAAGGTTTAGGATTGTGGTGCAGCCGTTTGATCCTAGGAATGCGCCGTTGGGCCAGACGGGTTGGGAGAGGGAGCAGAGTCCTGTGTCTTCGGCGATTTCTCATCCAGGCCAGAGCCCGGAACAGATATCTCAAGGGCAGGGCTGGAACCAGAGTCAAGCACCTACGAAGCCGTATATGGCGCCTGCGCAGCAAAGTCAACTCGGTTGGGGTAATCAGCAACCACTTGGACATGATGGAAGACCTATGGGCATGGTACAAGAGTTGCCAGCTCCGCATGTACAGCATGGCTGGGCAAATCAACAGCTGGATGGAAAGCGGATGGGGACGGCACAGGATTTACCTGGCACGCCTGGTGGGCCATTTATTGCTGAGCTGGACGGTGGGGACTTCCAACGGCCTCCTGAACTGCCACCAAAACTTCCCCCGAAGGTCTGATAATGGAGCAGCATGATGAATGTGCGATTATTTTGGTATATATCTTCAGGACTCCTGCTCTGAAGGCAGACGAGGACGAACTCTCGAATGATCTTTGCCATTTGGTATTTGAAGTTTTCTGTCATCTTCATGGTCACAGGATATGAGGGAGACCAATTCTGACCGCAACTGGTCACCCATTTTCAAATTCTCTCGGGTCACGTTGCACCGAGATCTACACCACGATCAACATAGCTTCATCAACCCGCCGGATAATTTCATTGGCTAGCTTGGAAGTCCACTAAACCTTTTTTCCGAAATTTTATCCCACCGGAATAATTTTGACTTCCTTCCTCAGCCTCTTCCCGCCGCATTGCGTCTTTCTTTGAGGGGAAATCTGGAAATGGATAAGTAGATCATCATGAGTGTCGGAAGCTGTCTCTCTGATTTGGGACTTCTTTTTCTGGATCTTTTTGTTGAACCATCTGCTTGAATCCAATATGCGTTTCCTCACGTCTGTCCTGCTCGCAGTGGGCATATCATCAGTCATTTGTCATGCCTCCGGGCAACATAGTCCCAATCTTGCTCCTAAACCCCAGAAGACGTGCACCATCAAACCAAGTCTCAATGGCGCCGATGATACTCCAGCAATCCTTCAAGCATTTCAAAATTGTAATAAGAACGCTCGTATCGTCTTCGTCAACGAAACATATCACGTGAACACAGTCATGAACACCACAGGTCTAGAAAATGTAGACATTGACTTGTTCAGAACTCTTCTATGGTCGACTAATGTAACCTACTGGCTGAGCGCCTCCCTCCCTTTCGGCTACCAAAACCGTAAGTTGATAGGGGAGAAATTTCTTTCCCTTTCCAGAAGGGTCTCATGATTTTCACCGAGACAAGTCTCTCGAAACAGCCTTTATTAGGAAAGTACTGACTCCCACGTTACTTAGAGTCTTCGGCGTGGTGGTTAGGAGGCTGCAATATCCGCTTCAACGGTTATGGGTACGGAACACTTAATGGTAACGGACAAGTATGGTATGATTTTGTGAAAGGGGTGTCGAATTATCCCCACCGGCCGCAAGCTCTGACAATATGGAACACACATGACTCCGTTTTTACGGGACTGAGATTTGTGCAGAGTCAGATGTGGTGAGCTCCCGCCGTTCTATTCCACATCAGACGAAATGGTCATTGATTCTAGACAAAAATAGGACAATGACGACCTTTAAAAGCTCCAACATCCTCATGCAAGATATCTACATAAATAGCACATCCTCCTCCCACAACCCAACCACGAACACAGATGGCGCCGACACGATCTACAGCAACAATATCCACTTTGACCGCATGACAGTTATCAATGGAGACGATAGCATCTCGACAAAAGCAAATAGCACTAATATCCTGATCACTAACTCGACATTTATCAACGGTCTCGGTGTGGCGTTGGGAAGTATCGGGCAGTATGACGGCGTGTATGAGATATTGGAGAATATCACAGCGAGAGATATAGTCTTTGTGAAGACTTTGCACGCAGGATATGTCAAGACGTGGACAGGGCAGAGAGTTGGGTATCCCCCAAATGGAGGCGGTGGTGGGTTCGGTTGTAAGTCCCCTTCGCCCCCTTTCCCTGCACCCCACTACCAAATTTTAATTCTTTTTTTCTAACAAATGAGTGAAGATGCAAAAAACATAACCTTTGCAAACTTCACCGTCTCCGCCCTCCGCAGCTCTCCGTTCTCATTATCTCAATGCACCACCTTCAGCAGTGCAGTGGGTGATTGCAACAGTTCTCTATTTCAAGTCTCAGATATTTTTATGGAGGATATACGAGGAACGGTTGAGGCGGATCCGATTGCGAGTTTCCAGTGTAGTGCTGCGGCGCCTTGTAAGAATTTTACGACGTTGGATGTGAATGTGAAGTTGCCAAATGGGACGATAGCGACAGGGTGGAAGTGTAGCAACTTAAAGGGGACAACGGGATTCAATTGCACGGGGGGGGGGGCGTGTTCCGGGGGAAGCGCTACTGGTGGTTGTTAAAGAAGATGCATGGAACTCGGTAGTTGATTTGAAATAAATTGATTCATATAATGCATCTGGGGGTATCGAACGTAATTCCAATTTCAGCCGTCGTCATGCTGAGCCTCCAGAAAAACGCCTGGTCAATCTCCAAAATGCCTCAAAGCTTCCGAAATATCAAGCATTTCACCAACCCCATAGCTCCTCCGTAGGATCTGTGAGCGGCACACAATTGTCAGATTGCTCAACCCTGACCCCCAACTCCATCAACTTCATCAGCATCTCCGCAGAGAGTGCCTTCCCTCCGTTCGGCATAATCGAGATGGCCGCCGAGAACTCCTCGCGGGAGAATATCCCTTCCTTGCTCACCTTGAGCCGCCGTTTCTGAAAAGAAATCAGGGACTCAAGCACCTCGATATTCAACCCCCTCACTGCAAGATCTAAAGCCGACAAGCCGCCGGAAGTTTTCGCCCTCAAAGAGGCTCCGCCTTTGACCAGAGCGTGAAACGTTGCAAGTGTGCCGTGTTCGGCTGCGAGGAGAAGGCTTGTTCGACGTTCTTCGAATTCAATGTCCTCCAATCCTTTCTTCGATGCACATAATACTTCAATAACCTTCGCCTCATTCATAATCGTCGCGATCATAAGCGCTGTTGAGCCTCTGGGGATCTTCTTCCCCTTGACCTCAATGACTTGTCCAGTCCTGGCATGCGGGTTGGCCCCGTAGCCCAGCAGAAGCTTCACAGTGGCATGGTCTCCAGCGATCGCCGCTTCCAACAATGGTGTCTGCCTGACCATATTCGGCGCGTTTGCGGGAGCTCCGTTGGATAGGAGTAATTGGACTATTTGGGTATTCCCGCTCACGGCTGCCCATGATAGGGCAGAGTTGCCGGACTGGTCTTCGGCTGCAAGATTTGCTCCTGCAGTGGTCAAGATCCATGCAGCTCTGTAGTTTTGGCTGTTGCAAGCTCTCATGAGTGGCGTCTGTCTTACATCTGGGAAGTTTTCGTGTTAGTTTAATGATATCAGAACACAGATGAAAGGTATACATACTGTCTCGAGCATTGAGATCCGCCCCCACCTTCATGAGGAACTTCATAATATCAGGCAAACCGGCTGTCGTCGCAATATGAAGACTAGACTCTCCCATAAAGTTCGTACAGTTTGGTGATACTCCATATTCAAGCAAAAGCTGTAGAGCCATCATTCCGTCCGGACACATTGCGCAAGCAAGTAGAGCTTGCTCAGCACTCTCCTCATTCTTGATCTCCGCACCTTTTGAGGCCAACAGATCAGCAACTTCAGCATGTCCACCTATGAGAGCGAGTAATAGTGGAGAATTCTCAGCTGGGTCGACAGGATTGACGGTAGCGTTAGCTGCCAGCAACAATCGCACCACTTCAAGGTGACCATTCAGTGCTGCTCCGCAAAGAGGTCGCTGATAGGGATGAATAACACCAAGTGCCGCAAGAGGCTCCTGTTCCGGTGCGTATAGTCTTTGACGAGCGCTTCCGGCTCCTTCCACCGGTTGCACCACATCTTTGGTGCTGAGTACATCTGCACCCGCTCCGGCAGCCAATAGACGCTCCACAATCTTGTAGTGCCCGTTGGCTGAAGCAGCGTAAAGTGGTGTAGGACCGGGCAATTTTGACTTTGAATTTTCTTGGGTTGGGTAGGCGGCATCCTGGGTCTGGAAAACATTGGCACCTTTCGAGATGAGAAATTCCACTATTTTGGTACGACCATGGGCGGCGGCCAGCGCGAGGGGGAATCCAGTGCTGTTGCCTTCAATGCCGCAACCAGGCAAAGGAAACAACAACTCAAAGATGCCCATATTTCCCTCCCTGATGGCTTGCATATATGCATTCATACCATTTTCATCGGCTGCAACTGCACTTGCCCCATCTTCGAGAAACGTCTTGATGACTGCAACATTTCCTGCTGCTGTTGCCTTGCAAAATGCGGCTGCTTTGATACTTTGTCTCGAGTCCTTTTGTGAAGAACCTTGCGTAGGATCATAAATAGTAAGCTCCAATGCCGTGAGAAGAGATTTTACCACATCGGAATTGTTTCCAATAACTGCGTTGTTCAAGGCGACGACTCCGGCTGATTTCCTACTGCCAAATATATTCTTGGCACTCCAACCAGCTCTCCCCAGCCTTCGAACCATATCGGCATGCCCGTTGAGTGCCGCTCGTTCGAGGGCATTGCAAAGCTGACCAGCATATTCGGTGGTAAACGACCTCGACTGGTCAATCGTTGGTCCCTGTGCCAGTTTGAACGAATCAATGACCGCCTTCTGGTTGGCAGAAGCTGCTTCAAGGATTAGATGAGCCCGGAATTGGCTCCAAGGACGCTCTGGCTTATCCAGATCGGGTCGGCAAAGATCGAGAATGGCTAAGTTACCCTTGCGGGCCGCGACCAACATCTTAGAATAAACCCACCCATGCATAGGCATGCCCTCATTCCACTTGTCCTGGGCAAACGAAATTGAATTCAGCTTCTCGCCTGAGATGCAGTTATTGACGACGTCCTTGAATACCCAAGTCACTGAATCTCTGATATATGTCTTGAAGTCAAACCATTGGTCAAACCCCGATAAGCTTTTGATGATGCTGGGATTGTTGTGGGTTATCGCCCAGCCTAGTTGTTCGGGGTAAGGATTCCCCATAAAAACATCCGCAGGCCACGGCTTAAACTCGAAGGGCAATTGCTTGGAAGTGACGAGATTCTGGAACAGAGCATCTCGTTTGTCGGCTTTCTCGGTCAGCGGAAATCTCGCTGCGTGCCACAGCCAGTTCCTTTTTGCATAGCGGTGAAGGCCGAAGTTGTCAAATGTTGATTCGTTCTGATGCAACGGTATTGGCGGCGGGGGTAGAGATTGACGGAAGCCGATTGTTATGGAAGCAATGTCGAAGGATGGGGGGAAAATAATCTCGTTTGGATTGTCCACGGGCGATATTGGACTGATCATTTCTTCCATAGCCTTCCTATTCCCAATGGGGCTGTTTGCCTCCTCAAAGTCTTCAAAGCATAGATAGGCGATGCAGACTTCCCCAAGGTGTTTGTTGGCGTCCTTTAAGTTGAACTGGTAGCAGCCATTCGGTCGGTCACGAAGAAGGTATTGTTGGACAGTATAATTTGCGAATCGGACAACCCGGGTTCTTTCGTCGACAACCACCATCCCCCCATATGTTGCAAGGACGTTTAAATCATTAATGGGTATCTTCTTCTCATCCCAACGGCGATCTTCGAGGGTGAACGCCATGCCTTCACAGAGTTCTTCCATTGTCATTGGGCGACGAGCGGCAATCATGCACTTGAACATTCGCGCAATCAGTTCTTGGCTCGTAGACTGAGCCAGTCTTCGTAAAAGTCGGTCGTATGTTTCATCGAGGTCCTTTGGCAAATCTTGGAGGATCGTCCTAACACCTTCTTCATTTCTTGCAAGGCGTAAAGTTTCAAGCTGGAGCTTGATCCATAAGAATCTGCAACTGTCAGCGGAAGCTGTTCAGAGGGAGGGACCACGATTTTGATCTAATGCTATACATACATCCCTTGAGCTCCAGCTATCAGCGCTCGAATCACCTCATCCTTTAGATTCGCGTTGCCAAGGACCAGGGGCAGCATCGAATCTACAGAGTTGTGGACGTAGTGTTCAATGTTATTGGAAGTAGCCGACTCCAGGACATTGACTCGGAAGCAAGCCTCAGGAAGATGCGACAAGA
The DNA here is from genome assembly GCA_002865625.1 of Hyaloscypha hepaticicola. NCBI lineage: Eukaryota > Fungi > Ascomycota > Leotiomycetes > Helotiales > Hyaloscyphaceae > Hyaloscypha > Hyaloscypha hepaticicola. The sequence continues at coordinate 780,762 of KZ613477.1, forward strand.
CTGTCAGGATTTCTTGATCTTCTCTGCTTGTGATTAAAACTTTGATCGACATGCCGGGACACGAGATCAAGGTCTTCAGGTACCGGAGAACCGTGTTTCTATCTATTGAGTCGAGTTCGTCAATGCCATCAACGAGCAATATAACATTTTGAAACCAGCAAACGGTTTGCATGAGGATTTGGAAGACATCGCTTGTTTCCGGGGTCCGCTTGCCATCGAGATAGTGGCGTTCGATGAGGTCCCCAATTTCTTCCGCAACGCTGTAGTTTCGCAGAAGGCCGCGTACAAGTGCTCCTAAAATAAATGACGGCTCGAGTGATGCTTTGTCGGCATAATCGCAATAGTAATATGTGATCTCAACATCATCGAGCTCATATGAATGTAGTGCCTCGACGAGACCAGAGACGAGAACCGTTTTTCCACAGCCAGCTAGACATTGGTTAGCTGATGACCAATGATAAAGGAGTAAAGAAAGATGATCTCACGAGGACCGTAGCAGGATAGCACTGCAGAATATTCAAGACACATCCATTCTGTAAATTGTTGGTTGTTCAGCATCCAATTGGAGCTATCCGGTTGCCCGATCCTTCGAAGGGTGTCGTGCTTATGTTTCGTACGAACGGGTGACAATAATCTAAGCTGTCGTATATCCTTACGTTCTACACCCGAAATAAGTAAGTAGAACTCTACATTGGCTACACGAACAGTGATTACCTTTGGATTCCTCATCCTCTGGCTCAGCAGCCGGCGGGGCCGGGTCTGCAACACGGTCGCCTGCGACCGAATCAATACGATCGGAAGGACCTGCTTCTGGCCCGAAACCTTTAACGAGGCGAGGACTCAGAGGCCACTGGGTCCATATCTTTGGTACTAATCTTCCAGACGGCGGTGGAGTTAGGCCCTCCATAGTGATGAGGCTGGGATCATGGGAACTGAAGTCTTCTTAGGCGAGATCTCAGAAAGACAGAGCTCTGCAAACAGTTTCGAAAATTGATACTGCAACAGCGTACTAGCAAATTCAATGGACGGGAAGGCAAGAGATGATAAGATATTGAAATTAAATGTTGGTTCATAAGGTACACCCCTTGTATCGCTTGGCTGCACCTCGCCACCATGCAACAACCCAAGAGACCACAAGCTTTGCCGCGCTGTTGGCTCATTGACTCGGCAGCTTTGCCGCGGAACGTTGAATAAACCTTGAATTACTATCCACTTACTCCTCGTGAGAAGGAATGCAAGCGTGTGCAACTTGCAGGACGACTGATGATCGGTGAGTAAAGCGCGAAAACCCTCGTCGCCATTGGCTGTGGATACGCTGTCTGAGCGTATGGAAGCGCGGAAATGAACTTCCAAAAATAGACCACGCCACAACCGCCTTCCAGCGCCAATTCAACCAACAACAATCAAAGGATAATGTGAAGTCTAAGAGTGGTAATTGGATCACAAAAGACTGGCGCGATCCGGTTAACTCCGCGGTCGATGGTCTGACGAGGAGGCGTTTGTTATATCAGCCCCTTGCCTGAAGGTCACGTGTAAAGTTTTTACCGGCCTGTTTCAGCCAATTGACATTAATGGGGATTGGTGGGATTGTCCTTGTCCCAATGGGAGGCTAGTTTATACTCTTCTTGATTGATACCTCTTTTTTCCACGGCTTAGGAATACCAATATGGCCGATCGTTTGGCACGTAGTCAAAACGGATCTGCTCCTACCTACCTACCTTATCTACCTCTAGTGGGTATCTATAGCAGGATCACTCAGGCGACCAGATAAACTCCCGTCTAATAAACTTCTTGCCACAACCACTCAAATTTCTCTCATGACTTGCTCTCTGTACAAAAGTGTAAAAGCCCGGCCAAATCGAGATACCAAAGTCAGGCCAGCTTCACCCAACTTCAGCTCGAAACCACCCTTCCTTCTCAACTCGTCCCGTTTTTGCTCATCTCCCAAGCGCATGATAATCCACCTCACACTCCATACTCCCAATCTTTTTATCCCAATTGCCACCACTTAGATTCGCAAACCCCGGGAACTGGACAATCATATCGCATCCTGAAGGACTGTAGCAAATATCGCTGCAGTTTGCGCTCCTACTCCAAATCAACATCAGTTCACGCTTTCTGTCCAATTTCGCCATCACGAACAGGTGTATTTAAACGAGAATAGAACGGAAGGAGGGAACTGACGAGTAACGATAACAAACAGTGCCGAACGCAGGCTCGATGGCACTGACGTTGTGGTAGAACGGAGCAGGAAATTCAACACAGCTGCTGTCTGTTGGCACACTCAAGGTCACACATTCGCCTTTCCAGTTGGCTTCTGTGCACATGATGACCTAGAGCAACCAGGTCAGTCCGGTTCAAGAAAGGGATCGAGGGAGTTAGTGACAAGCAAGGGGAGAACTCACGATCCCGTTTGTATTTTTGAAACTTGGGATTTGACGGGTTGTTAGTGCCGCTGAGGCACCAAGGAGGAGTTCTGCTAGGAGCGTGATCTGTGTGAAATGCATGATGATTAGATTTACTCTGTTTTTAGAGAGTGTGTTGAATTATTTTGACTGCTGGCGGGGATGGGGATGGAGATGTCGGGAAAAGAGATTTATATACATCCACCACAGTCAAGCTATTCGGACCGCGTGGAAAACACACTCGTTCTTAATCAGGGCTGACTGCGTTGTAGAAGTGGCACAGCTCGTTGAGTACAATGTGCGCCAAGTTGCTGAGGCGCAGTGGGGAGTCAGGGATTCTGTGAAGCCGTAACATGCTTGCACATTGACATGTTGTTGTGCAATCAGCATGCATGACGCCGAGGCTAGGGCTTTTATGACGATACTTCGTATATCGACATGAATTGTTGCATAAGCTTGGTCCTACGACAGGGAACACTGCATATTCGTGCCTGAACTGTTGGATCGCTGCCTCCGAGGTTGTTGCGTAGCGGTGTACTGTAGCGAGCAATTATTCAGCCTAAACAAACAGAAATGCTTGCAGTATAAACTCTCCAGCGCGGTGGAGGAAAAAACTGCACAGAAGTATAGATTGTACGACTCGCTTGATGCACAGTACCACGTCTGAACAAGAAACGAGGCTAACGAGCCTCCTGCTAAACACCTTTCTAAACAGGGACCCCCAAACTCAACGCCGTACAAGAACACGGAAAAAGCGGCATGTGCAATGCAGATACGAGTAACTAAAAAAAGCAACCCATAAACTTCTCCTCTCCCCTTTTCACAAACTTGACTGGATAGTTGCCCCTCACCTGCAAGAAGATCTCCGATTGACTCGCTGCAATCAAGGCCCTTGCCTTTCCCATCGCTTTTTGATACACCGCTCTCCGTTCATCTTCGCTCATCTTCTCAACTTGTGCGTCATTTGCCCATTCGCTGACATCTAGCTCCAAGCTGTAAGATCTGAATATAACAGCTAGGACCGCCGTGACCTCAATTTGAGAAAATCTCCTCCCAGGACATGCACGAGCTCCCTCGGAGAATGGGATGAATACACCCTTTGGAGGAACTAACAGACCGTCATTTGAGTCGAAAGAAGTAGTGTTCTCTCCGTCGTCGCTCTCTGAATCGTTGTGGGTAGTCTTGTGTGCGTCTTTCTTCGTGGAAGACAACCAACGCTCAGGAACCCAGTCATCCAGATCGTGGTTCTTGTTCGAAATTTTGCTGGGACTATGAGGCCAATATCGAGGGTTTCGTTGAGCGCCAACCGCACTCATGTGAATCATCGTTGAAGTTGGCACTTCCACTGTCTTCCCGTCGAACGTTAGGGGTTGTGGAGCACCCCTCACAATCTTGGGAATATCGATGAGAGGGGGCATCAAGCGAAGGGTCTCATTAATTGAAGCCCCAACCCAGCTGTTCCAGAGACGGCCAAGATCAGTCTCATAGGACCAATGATCTGACGTTCGGGAGCCCACGATTTCATCGATGTCTTTTTGCAAGTGTCCTTGCTTTTCAAGCTCGATTGCAAAAAACAGCAACGACAGGTGAGCTATGTTAGCACTAGTCTCATGACCGGCAAAGAGGATGATCCAAGAATTGGAGATAACTTCTTGCTTCGTCAAATAGGCTCCTTTTGAGTCTTCAGGACTTTTCTCTGAAGCTTTGACGAGGGGGCCTGGAGATATAAGAATCTGCGACTCAATGCAGGGAGACAGTACTGACCCATCACATCCATCGTGCCTTTCTCCGTCGTCTCCCCGAGTTCAAGTTGCTTGCTTTTGAAGTCGCATAATTCCAAGAAATATTCGTTGCATTCAGAGTATGCGCGCAACAGTTTCTTGTGCAGTTGGAAAGGCGACTTTTCTGCAATGATGTTAGCATGGGCAATAGAGGGGTGTCAGAAGACTTACGTAGTAATGACACGGGAAAAATTGCCAACCAAATGATACTACCAAGCAAAGTTTTCAACGACTCCTTGAACGTCAAGGTATGATTCCCAGTCAATCTGGACGTGTTGAAACCAGGGATTGCGCTAGACCCTAGCTTCTTCTCATCTTCGCCAGCCCATAGCTGCCTGACTCCAAAACCAGCTGCCGAGATCACATGCAGAGCCAGCGTAGCAGTGTACGGAGCCGTATCTTCTACTTTCATCACTCTAGAGTTGTTTCCCTCCAACTTGGACCAAACTTTGGCCATCTCCAATCCTTGCCGAAGACTCTCTTTCCAAACTAAGGAGTTGCTTTTCTCGGAGAATGCAGGTGCAACGACCTTACGATGTCTTTTCCTAAGTCCCATAAATCGAATTAGTATTGCCTCTCAAGGTTACTATTGGAATGTGAGGTAGAAAGCAATGCTCTGAGAAACCAGACACTTACCATTCTTCGCCTTCGGTTGTCAAGATACTCGGCCCATAGATATCAACTATAGCGTACAGTTCCACGGGCTTCACGAAATCCCTCTTTCGAGTGGTGAGCTGTACGTTCGCCTCCGCATTGCTACAGCTCATAAATATTTGGCTAGGGCTGACTATGAGGTAAACCTCGCCAAGTTCCTCCCGCATTTCCTGGGCGTAATGCCAGGAGCGATGAACATGAGCAAGTATAAGAAGATAAGCTTAGTGGATGAAGAGTGGAAAGAGGGTGTTACTTCGGCCACAACCAGCGCCGTGAGGATTTGAATTTGTGAAGCGTGCCCAGAAAGATATCATGAGTTGCAATCCAAAGATACCCTGGCGTCCCAGAGATGACTAAATGCATTAGATATTTTCCAACACATGATAAAAACAGCAGCTTACTAGATATACGATACGGAAGACCAGAGCTTTTAGCAGCGGCAATATTGCGATTGAGTGCGGCTACTTTGGCGAACAACCAGGAGAAGAGCAAGCCAGTCAAGCCGAGGGAAATGAAAGCCCACATCCTCACAGTTTTGATCGTAAAGCTTATCAGAGTAAAGTAATTTATAGCTACGAAAGATAGTAGAACGTTTCAGAGCAAGCAGGAGAGCAAGATTAAATAAGGATTGGAATTGAGCCTTGACTTTTTGAAACTAGGTATCGAGGGAGGGGATAGAGGTGCAATCGACCTCTCACCGCTTAGCCATAAAGAGGCGTTGGGTTGGTGTTACCGTAGTTTATCCTTGCTTGCGGATACGCCGAACGAGTAATACGACGGAAAATTCCCAGGGTATACCTCGCTGTGAAGATATCTTGAAGTCAGGGTAAGCAAAGGATTTGTGGCGTATCCTTCGGCGTAGCTGAAAGTTCTTGTCTCACGCCGATTTCTTCACTGTTCAGGCGGTAGATGGGTTTTTATGTCATTTTTGAACGTACTGGCCATCAAGGACACTGGCTAAGCCCTTTTTGCGACAGGCACCTGTTACATAAAGCACTCCAGATCACATGACTTGTCGTCATGTAACCATTTCAGCACGAAGGTATCTACCCAAAAGATTATATGGCTTGTGTAGACCTTCCCCCTCAAGGCAACGGTTGGAATTGCCGGGGCTTCTTGAATCCTGGTGACCATGCTTTGTGAGAACCGCTGCAGTTCCATCACCTTCCAGTGCTCATTAATTTTTGCTTGAGTTGTGATGTCCGGATCACCCGGCCCATGGTCGTACTCGCCCGTATCGCCCTATTCGACCGAATTTCCACGCTGATCAAGGCCCTCTACCACATGAATCCCAACTGGTAGTATTTTGACTCAAATGCCATTTCGTTATATCTTCAAGGAGCGTGGGGTCAATATCCCTATTGGCCTTGATAAATACCGTCTCGTACGGGTGGACGTTTGCACCGTAGTATTTTTTGTCGTATAAGATGTCGTTAGGATAACCGTTCACTTCGCAATAGGTTACAGGCGTCGCAGCATGAAATGCTGTTAAGAAAGAATCCACCTCATAGCCTTGTGATCTTATGAGCTCCGTGGTGCCAATCTCGGAATGGACCGCCTTCTTCAATGTCTCGTAACATGGAGTGAAGCCAACCGGGTCATCTTTTGTTCCCCAGTAGTCGTCAATAGACACCGAGCTGGCAATTGTAGGGTCGAGGAGAATGGACATGCCGATATCGTCTGTGGCGAGGAGCATGGATTGTACGTGCGGTCTTGGTTCGCAGTTGAAGGTTGTGCCCACGAGCTATGGAGTTTTTAGCAAAGATCTCCTATTTGGGGCGAAGGAAGGAATCCAATACCTTAACGTGCTCAGTAACCCTGTCCAAAAATACATCCGTCCAACAGCTAGTCGAGCTATATATTGGAAAGAAGGGCCCTCGTATGCTTGCATTCAACGTGATGAACTGCTTGTATTTCCTCCATAGGTCATCTTTCAAGAGAACTTCCCCTATGGTACCCAGGTCGAAACACCTATTCTCTCGCTGAATGATCTTGATATTCGGCTCGTAGGGTATGAGTTCCGTTGCGTTTGTTTCTCCATTAAAAATGAAGAAGAAATCCGCGGCTCCATGGAGGGCTTTCTTGATGAAGAACTCGAGATTCGCGCGTGCGTTGTCTGATTCTGCATAAATATACAGTACAAGAGGTCTCTTTTCGTCTTTGATTGCTACTGGCGACATTTCCGGGCCCGTCCCGTACCTGGACCTTACTTGATCGCTGTGCATGCTCCAGAAAAGTAATATTAAAACGAGTACTCCTATGGAGCCTATGGAGGCAAATTTCGAATGAGGCACAAGTACAGATGTTATTCTTGCCATGACTTGTCCGGATGGAAAGGTCGCTTTGCATGCATGGAGCGAACGGAAAATTGAACAGGCTCTGATGTTGACGTTGTGAACGGAAAATGAAAGGCGTCAGATTTGGACAACGGGGGAACTTGGAACTTGGAACTTGGAACGGCCCATTTTTAGAATGTTTTGCTTTTTGCTTCTTGCTCCGCTGAATGGCTTGTTCGAGAGGTTGCCGTTACCAATCATGGCTTGGTGGGAGTGTTGGTAAATCCATGCGAGCAAATTAGAAGGCAGCTGAGGAAATGAGATAACGAGATCCCCGTTCGCCCCTATTGAATCCCTGACTAATGTCATTTTCGGCCCGGCGAAGGATGGAAAAGTTCGAAACCCTTCAATCGCGTTCGGCCACCGCCCCGTTTCATTCGGTTCCTATCGATGCCCCTGATTTCGCCCATACAAAATCGTATCGATGCCCTCGATGCCCCCGATGTTAGGTCCTGAGATTCTCTTGAAAAGGTCTTGAAAAGGTGCAAGACAAATATTCAATGAGGAGACTGCGCGTTCTGGAGGCGGCGCTACCAATCAATCGAGTGCTTCGCAGGCGTGGCTGGTGGCAGAGTCGAAAGTTGTGACGCACTGACTTGGGAGTGTACAGCTCGGCGGGTGAGTTGTTGAACTCACTGGGTTAGTTACAGCCTACAGGGGTTTACAACTTACCATTTTCATGCTTACGACTGACTGAGCCCCCCCCCGCCCCACGATGCCCCACGGACTACCGTTCAGACGGGAGAGGAAGGCGCGCGCCCTGCTGAAACTACTAAGCCCCCTGCACTGGGTCCCGAGTTACTGTAATAGATCCACCAGATTAGGCTCGCGCTTCTGGTCTGTGTGCTTCTGCTATGCGGCGTAGTCAACACGACTTCACGGCAAGGCTTCAAGTATCAACTTATTGCTCTTTGCCTTTCCTGCTTGCCATATTCAGACAGCTCATCACATCTTCATGATTTTCGCGGGATTCAAGGCGCCATGGCAGGAACAGGACCTACCAATCAATTGCGAACGATTTTGGGGCCGCTAACAACGACATACACGCCGCCATTGTCCTGCACCGTTCACGTCCAAGCCGGTGGACCGACGAATAACCAGGCATGGCAAGCACAAAGCTGTTCCGGTGCGAACGAGAATTCCGATAATCCCGCCTGCTGGCCGCCAGCAACTGTTACCGCACCGTCACCTGTGGGAACACTGGCAACATGGGGTTTCTATTCTCCAGGTCTAGTTTGTCCCATTGGAATGACGACTGCGTGTTATGCAACGGGAGGCGGTTCCTCGGGCTGGCAAGTCGAGTTCAGTCTGTTGCCACAAGAGACTGCTGTGGGATGCTGTCCGACGTACTCCATAATTATCTCGCCGCCTGGCTCTAATGCTGACGATACCGTAGTAGCTTTTCCTGCTCCAATTTCGATGCGCAAACATGTATATGGGTTGCGACTTCAACGACCATTTCCGTCGTAACATGTCAGTCCGGTACCAGTGGCAATTTGGAATACGTGACAGTCCCCGCGACCACATCAAATGTCGCTGTGTCTGAATACATACTTTTTGCTCCCTTGATTCAGATGAATTGGCAGAGTACCGATCGACCAAGCTCGAGCCCAACTTCCACACCCACATCATCTGGAACGTCCGGTACCTTACCGACAGCTACATCACCGCCATCATCGGGCCTGACACCAGGCGCCAAGGCAGGGATTGGAGTTGGGGTAACATTGGGAGCTCTTGCTGTAGTGGCATTAATTTTCTTATACTGGAAGCGACGCAATGCCCGTTCACGAACTGATGTACAACCAGTGTATGAGCTTGCCGGGAAGAAGAACGGGCTGCATGCTGATTCTGAATTGCAGACTGGAAGGGAGTTCATTGAATTGCCCGCCGGTGAAGAGAGGAGGCATGTCCATGAGATGCATGAATGATTCTCTTTCTGGCAGGCGTAATTTTGGTCGGATTCTGCCAGGCAACTTTGTTGCCAACCTAGGGTGATGATTTTCGGCATATTTTGAAACTGGGGAAAGGAATCGTTCAATCGGCGGGCGAAAGAGAAATAGGCTCTCGGAGCCTTGAGAGACACGAGTTTTAAACGGGTCGACGGTCGATTCCTCTAGAAGAGCTTTAAAAGCGTCGATTGGAAGAGGTTCAAGAGCGTTGCCGGTCGATTTCAAGGTGAGGCTATGATAACGGGGTTTGTTTTGTAGTTAGATGCAAGTTGACAAGCTCGTATCGTATATAACTGGCCAAGAATCTGAAGTTGAACCTTCTCGATTGACATTACAGCTAAGGTCGACGAAACTGACGAAGTTGTCGAAACTGACGAACTGACGACCGGGTTAAAGAGGATATTGAGGAAGCTTGAGATCGAGATGTTTTGCAGAGTTTTAGGTGACGAAATACCGCGTTCCTGTTGTCAAAGTCTTCCTTGCAATACCGACATCGGGAGCGTTATCGAGGGTATTTTGCGGTAGGTTGAGGTTTTCGTTGATTTTGAGGTCTCTTTTGGTGTTGACGAAGTTGCTTTTGACGTCGTTTCTCCGGCCGATTTTGAGGTCTCTTTTGTTCCTGTTGACGAAGTCGCTTTTGACGTTCTTGGCGAAGTCGTTCCTGACGTTCCTCTGGCAGTTCCTTGCATTGTAGGTGAAGAGGTATTGGTTTCTGGCAAAACGAAGTAAAAGGGAGGTCGATTGGGGCTTGAGGAGGGGGTGGTGGCGAAGTAAATTGAGGTGGAAGTTGAGGAGGTGGTGTTACCGTAGGTCGTTGAGCCTTAAGAGCGTCGACGGTCGAATTTACTGGTAGTATTGGGTGTAGGTTCTTCTCATTTGCGATGATAAAAAATGAGGTAATAGGGCCACTTTGAAGGTCTTCCGCGGCTTGGGAGAGATCAGTGGCATCCAAAGCGGTTAGCTCCTCTTCTAAAAGAACGTTGTACACTCCTCTTGCGGTCTGTTCCACGCGAACACCCGCGTATCGGAGGTAGGCTCGCGGCGTTGTGTATGCTTCTAACCGATATCGGCGAAGGTCTCGAGTGTAAAATCCTTAAGGTCCTCCTTGAATCCGTATTAAAAGCTGTTATCGGTGATCCTAAACTAAGTATACTCGTGCATCTTAGTGTCCATATACTCTAGGATATCCTCCTTTATCACTTTGCTCAAGTCGCTAATACTATCCTCCCATTTCTTAAGTAGGGCCTTCCACTCGTTTCCTTCGTCGGTCTCCATTCCCGGCGCCATATTGAACCACGGTACTTTGAGAGGTTTAGGCGCGGGGTTGAGTATGCCTAGAACGTTAGGAGAGAGTATTTGCCTGCAGGCAGTAAACTCTCCCTAGGAACTAGAGGCCTTTCAACCGTTGCCCAGTGACGTCGTTGTTCCCGAGTATCTTCAGTTCCTAGTATCCGTACGCGTAGTTGTCGATTTTTAGGGTGAGGCAGCTGTCGATTTGCGTGGCTGTCGATTTTTGAGGTGACGCAGTTGAGGTTGAAGCGCCGTAAAGGGGTCTCGTAAAGGGGTCTCGTAAAGAGGGTCTCGTAAAGAGGGTTGCTTTGGTGTTATTGAAGATGAGTGGAAGCAAGGGACCGAGCCTCTCGTGCAACAATATATTTACCGGACAAGACTAGGAACTTGCAATACATGACAGCAATTTGGAAGCAAGGGACAGAGCCTCTCGTGTAACAATATATTTACCGGACAAGACTAGGAACTTGTAACACATGACAGCAATTTGGAAGCAAGGGACCGAGCCTCTCGTGCAACAATATATTTACCAGACAAGACTAGGAACTTGCAACTCATGACAGCAAATTGGAAGCAATTCTCATCAGCACCTGTCAATGATATTTGGCGTAAAACTGGCGCCTTTCCCTTAGCTCATGCGCTGGCATGTCACCAAACGATGCACTGGCCGTCGCAAAAGTATAGAGGCACAACTTCGTGCTTCACTCAAAAGATCAGATAACAGATATCATCTGTCGTAGAGGCGTTGTATGCCCTAGAAACTATCTTGGGCCCGCGCACGCGGCTTCGCGCGTTGGCTAAATGCATGCATGAGCTTGGCCATTGCTTACCCACTGTCTCACCTGCGACTTTCTCTATCAAGAGGCAAGGAACGTCGAGCTTCTCCTGTGGTGGAGATTTCACAACCTTGTGATGAAAGTTGAAGAATAGTGTAGAGTTGATGAGAGAGTGAAGAAGCCTGAAGTCCGGCAACCCCCGAACATCCCCCGAACATGACCCCAGACCCATAGAAAAACCTCGCGCTAAATTCCCCAAGAAACAGCTCGTAACATCGGATTCGACTTTTGAAGATCAAGCTTCAATCCATTCACGTCACTTTTTCACTCTTTTTCTTATCAATCATTTATTCTGCCACGATGATTTCTACAGTGAGAGTAGCCAGCAGGCAAGCTGTGATCCGTGCCGCAGCTCCGAGAAGCTCTGTCGCATTCCGCCAAGCTTCGACGTGGGCAAATGTCCCTCAAGGACCTCCTGTAAGTATTCTAATGTACACTTCTTTCCCGGAAGACACCAGCTAATAGGATTCAGGATGTAAGTCATTCAGGATCTGCCATATATCTGCCATTTAACTAATTCCAATCCCTCTGGAAAGGCTATCTTAGGTATGACTCAAAAGTGGAGGGCTGCCCATAGTTTGCTTTTTCTGACAAGATTTTTAGGTATCACTGAAGCTTTCAAGGCGGATACCTTCAAGGAGAAGATCAATTTGGGTATGCTGGAAGGTTATAATCTCAATTGAGTGATGCTGATAGCTGTTTGAAGGTGTTGGCGCATACCGTGACGATCAAGGCAAACCCTACGTCCTACCCTCCGTTCGAACCGCCGAAGATAAGGTCGTTTCAGCCAAGCTCAACAAGGAATACGCTGGCATTACTGGTGTTCCCGAGTTCACCAAGGCTGCTGCTGTCTTGGCATACGGTGCTGGCTCCAGTGCCCTCGACCGTCTCGTCATTACACAATCCATTTCCGGCACAGGAGCTCTCCGAATCGGTGGTGCATTCCTCCAACGGTTCTACCCAGGCGCAAAGAAGATCTATATCCCAACTCCATCGTGGGCCAACCATGCTGCTGTGTTCAAGGACTCGGGCTTGGAAGTTGAGAAGTACCGGTACTACAACAAGGACACAATTGGTCTAGACTTCGAGGGTATGATTGCGGACATCAAGGGAGCCCCCAAGGGAAGCATTTTCTTGCTCCATGCCTGCGCCCACAACCCTACCGGTGTTGACCCTACACCTGAGCAATGGAAGGAGATCAGCGAGGCTGTCAAGTCTGGAGAACACTATGCGTTCTTCGACATGGCGTACCAAGGTTTTGCTTCAGGAGACACCGACAAGGATGCTTTCCCGGTCCGACACTTCGTCGAGCAAGGCCACAACCCCTGCCTTGCCCAGTCTTTTGCCAAGAATATGGGCCTCTATGGTGAGCGTGTTGGAGCATTCTCCGTTGTCTGTGCGGATGCCGAGGAGAAGAAGCGCGTCGACTCTCAGATCAAAATTCTCGTCCGACCTCTCTACTCCAACCCTCCGGTCCACGGTGCCCGTATTGCATCAGAGATTCTCAATGACCCGGCTCTGAACAAGCAATGGCTCGGCGAGGTCAAGGGAATGGCCGACCGTATCATTACCATGCGTGCTCTGTTGAAGAAGGAGCTTGAGAACTTGGGATCAAAGCATGACTGGAGCCATATTACAAGCCAGATTGGCATGTTTGCCTATACTGGTTTGACTCCTGAGCAGATGGACAAGTTGGCTAAGGAGGTGAGTTGTGTTTGACATAAAGGAGAAGAAAGTACTAATAAGGACTAGCACTCCGTCTATGCCACCAAGGACGGCAGAATATCAGTTGCGGGCATCACCTCCGGAAACGTCAAGAGACTCGCAGCCGCCATCCACGCAGTCAAGCCATAGAACTGAATAGAGGGATCTGGATAGGATAGTGTAACGGTCATTGGTGGACAAACCTTATAGACAAGCTACCGGACAAAATTGTACAAATAGCCCATATACTTCTTCGTATCCGCCCTTCATACCAATCATCATCTCGTGATTCATGAACCATATTCCCACACAAGCCATCCTATCGCCCCTTCAACCTCTCAACATCCCTCCCCACCTCCTTCAACTCCATAACCATTTCCCCATAAACCCTTGCAATCTCCTTCATAACCTTCTCCTTCTCCCCACCCCCCTCCTCCATCCTCCCAACCCCATACCCCCACAACACCCTCTCAGCCTCCTTCCGCCTCTCCCTCAACCTCTCCCTCCCATCCCTCAAATGCCTCACATACTCCCGCAACGCCCCCTTAACCTCCTCCGTATACACCATCTTCTCCCCCCTCACCGCCTTCTCCCTAACCTGCAAACTCAACGACTGCGCCGACGCCGCCAGCATTTCAGACCTCGCTTTCACATGTCGCGAGACAGAACCATGCACGCTCTGCTCTAGAATCAATATCACGAGCGTGGTAGCGAGGTGGTACAGTCCCAACAGAGTTGTCGTCTTGGACACCAGCTCCGTCCGCCGGGTCGCGAGATTCGTCTGTTTGTTGCGGATCTCAGATTGTAGGGTCTGAATGGCTGAATTCAATTTCGGGATGCTGCGGTGCAGGAACGAGGGGTTGGTAGTCGGACTTTGGATCCGGGCGAGCGCGAGAGCTTGGGTTTGGAGGTGGGTTGATATCAGGGAGCCGATTTGGGAGAGGTTGGAGGGTAGGGAGAGCCATTGGGGGGTTGCTTCTAGGAGTTTTTGGGATGAGGGCGAGAGGGGAGCGGAGGTGAGGCGGGAAGAGAGGAGGAGGATTAGTTCGAGGAGTTCGGTGGGGAGCGTTGCGGGTGTTTTGGTGGGAGGTTTGGATTTGGAGATTGTGGTGGGTGTGGTGGAAAGATCTAGGTTGCTTAGTGCTGTGCGGATGAGATGGGACTTCGCTGCGCGGATTCGGGCGCTTTTGAGGGTCTGCCGGTTGTTAGAGAGGTGTGGGAGGTGAAGAGGGGTGGTTGTACTTCGGTCACTGCATCGCGCTCTTTTTGCGCCGGGTGGTGCTTCGTTGAGCCATTTGCGTTTAGGATGTTATTTGCTAGAGTCGCATGTAGAGCGGCAAATTTGGGATTGCTTTGCAGTATAGAATCTTCAATTGGTGGCAGCATTTTAGCTGTGGTGTTGAGGGAGGAATGTTGTGTTTTGACGAGGCTGTTTACTCGGTACTGTACAAATTGTGGGGAAGACAGGGCTGAGACGCGCTTTGAACCCAATCTTATTGCGCACCTATCTGCTTTCAGATCATGTTGTGCAAATTGGATAATTGTGCAACATCCAGCATGGAATAAGAAAATCCTCATCCTTACTCGTTTCATCAATTGGATATCTTTGTTTTAGCCTAGCATGGCAAAATCCGAACCTGCCCATTCACATAAGATTACTATCTTTCTGATAACAGCATCAATTAAGACGATATCGAAGCTATTGGAAGCCGAGTTAGATGAGAAGCATGAACGTATTAAACAACAGGCAGAGATACTGAAAATGACCAGCAGGATCTAGAGCAACAGAAGCAACAGATTAAGAACCTCGAAAGGTGGCTCGTGGGAGACACAAAAAAGCGGCACTTCTTAATGTTGCCAGCAAGGATTGATCATTTATTTGTTTTTTTTGAACCGAGACCTCATCATCGGGAACTTCCGAGATATTTTGAAATCGTTCTCGTGGATGAGACATACACACTGGTAAATACCGAATAAGCAGCAGGGTTGTACGTCCTTCTCCGGGATAGGGTTCTCAGTTTCGGTCCTCAATGAGCCCACTACTTGACTTTGAGGCCTTCGCATGCTTGTTAACAATCCTACGGAACCGGAAAGTATATTAAAATTCGCGAGCAGGTTCTCCTTCTAGCAGCATCTCAATAGCCTCGAGGAAGAGCTCAGATACAGGAGGGTGTGTCCAGCCTTGCGGACGTCGTACGTTAAACGTACGTTAACCAGGATAAGCCATCTTGATACAGGCAGATCTGCGCCACCGTATTGACCAGAGTACTCGAAGCCAGGAAGCCCTGCCGTTTTGTCCTCGTACAGGCTCTCCATCGAGCTTGGTATAGGTATTTACCCATGGCTTTTTCTTCCCACCACAGGGGTGCTACGGTTAGGTACCTTATGTGATTTTAGTCACGTGATACATATTACACTTTTTAATAAAAAAAATAGGACGAAGTAAATGCACACGTAGAGATTGCCTACATGACAGAACCGCGACCAAGCCTGGCACAATTCGATAAGCAACTTCGTTCAATATGTAAACGTAATTTAACAGGGTCTAGATGGACAAGAATAACACCTCAATAAAGCCAAGCACCCCTCCCGCCGTATTTACGAGGTCCGAACTCGAAGGGTACGCGCATTCTCTCGGGCTTTCGTACTGGCCCAAGGTCACTCGATCCCGGCCCAGGTCTCGCATGCGGTCATGCTCTTGATGATTCAGCAATCAGCCCACAAACACTACAGTACCTAGGTCTACTAGGTTACACCCAGCGGGAATGGACAACGACTCAACGAGTCCGTCTTCGACAACTCGCGAGTCACGCACTTAGCCTAACTCGGTGCTGTTTCCCAAGACGGGACCACTCTTTAGCAAGCGCTTTGCATCCATCAGAATATGCTAAAGTACGGGGGTATCTACTTTCCACTCTCTGACAGATCCAGACTTTGCCGTAGACAAGATCTCGGTGAGGAGATTGACAGCGGCGTTGATGGGCACTACTGCCAAGTGCTGACTGCGGATAGGGGCCAGGGGCCGCGGTTTATGGAGAACGTGGGTGGTGTGGGGAAAATTTGCGGGGAGTTTGGGGTATGGCACGCTTTACGGGTCACCTTACACTCTACGAGCCTAGCGTGGTGGTTGGATGTGCTTGAACCAACGACATTCCTTCTCCCCAGCTTTTTGGCCCAAGTGCAGTTCCATCAAATGGGAAGAGAAGTGAGTGCTGTCCCTATCTGATACTGTATATGATTACCTTGAGAGGGTAATAGCCTAATGGGACCACCTTATCAGCCCCCTCGATCCCTATTCCCTACATCACGCCTCCGCTGCAGGGCCCCGTCTGAACCACGCAAGAGAACACGCAGCGATCGCAGCCCACTCCAGTACCGACCATTTCGGCTCCGCATATGAGTGGCTGGGCCACACTGGCCACACTGCAGCCATTGCCTGCCAACGATCCATGGACTATGGGAGCCGCTGCCACCTCGATCCCTCCTTCCCCGAATTTGAAATCGCCTCCCTGCCATATTGTGCCACGTTCGGCCAGCCCGGTCACACCCATCCAATCATTCCTTCCGCACGGCCAAGCCAAGCGGACAATGATCTACATTCATGATAGTCTTCTAGGCGCTGAGGGCGTGTGGAGAACACTGGAGACGAGACCAGAGGAGACGAGAGGAGATTTTGTCCCTACCCTCGGGTTACCAGGTCCATGGTCAAAATAGCTCGGTTTATGCAAACGCCTACCGCGGTCTTTTTCAAGAAGTGAGGGGTTACACTTATTTGTTTCTTTACGCCAAGCGCATAAAGTTGTGTTCAAAGTCTCGACTCCTCTCTCAACCATTCACCCCTTTCGACAATTGCAACACTCCCATCATATCACCTTCCTTCATTTCTCCATCAGATTTTTACTGCAATTGATCAACCATGAGCGGCGTTTCAACTCCGCCATCTGGCGAGAAGCCTACCGGCGGCGTACCGGAGCACCTCGAGCACATTGCTACTCACGACAGAGTTCCTGGACATGAGAACTATTATGAGAAGGATGGTCTCAGGACCTATGGCGACGGCGAGGACCATGACCATGAGCCCCCAATGTCCTTTAGGAGATTGATGTCTTTGGTTGCCATGGCATTTATTTGGACTGGTTCTCAGATCCCCGTTTATATTTTTGGTGGCATCCCGCCTTACATCTATGCGGACCTCGGTGGTGTTGATCGGTGTGTTTATCCCTCCAGACTCCAAAGAATTGCACTGACTCTCTTGCAGATGGATTTGGTTCGTGCTTGCAAACTTACTTGCCCTCGCTGGAATTTGTCCATTCGTTGGCTCGCTCTCAGATCTTCTGGGCCGTCGATATGTGGCATTATTCGGCTCTTTCTTAGTTATGCTTGGAATGATTGTTTGTTCAACTGCTCATACAATGAACATCTTCATTGGTGTGTATACCCAAGGGTCTCGGCAAGAACATATCTAATTAGTTAATAGGGGGCATGACAATTGCTGGTGTTGGTGCAGGAATTTCAGAACTCACAGCTCTAGCTGCAACATCTGAACTCGCACCCACTGCCAAGCGAGGCAAATACGTTGCTGTATTGATCTTCACCATCATTCCCTTTTGCCCATCCGTCTTATGGGGTCAGCTTATTGCATCCCACGCCGGTTGGCGATGGTGCGGTCTGCTGTGCGGTGTCTGGGTGTCCATTGGATTCTTTATGACTCTGGCCTTCTACTTCCCTCCACCGCGAGTCAACTCTCTTGGTATGAGCCGAAGAGAAATCATTGCGCAGATCGACTTCGTCGGAGGCTTCTTGAGCATTTCTGGAATGGTTTTGTTCATGGCTGGCATGCAATGGGGCGGCTATCAGGTAAGATTCTCCAAACAACTATCACGACTAGCACTAACACCGCCCAGTATTCATGGAAGGGAGCACATGTACTCGTTCCTCTTCTCCTCGGAACAGCTCTCATCATTGCCTTCTGCTTCTGGGAAGTGTACGGCGCCAAACACCCTATGTTCCCCTCCCGCCTAAAGCAAGCACCCCGCATTCTGGCCCTCACTCTCGTTATCACCTTCATCTCAGGAGCCAACTTCTTCTCCATCATCATGTTCTGGCCCACTCAAGCCTTTAATGTTTATGGCCATGACCCAGTCGGTGTCGGAATCCGCGGTATCCCAGTTGGATTCTCCATTCTCGCTGGTGCTTGTATCGTTCTCTGGTGTTTGTCTGTGTTCAGAGGTCGAAACAAAGAGTTGATGATCATTTCCTCGGTCCTGATGACAGCTGGTAAGTCCCGCCCCCTTCCCACCGCGGTAATCTTAACTACTAACTTACCACGCCTAGGTTGCGGTGCCCTCGCCTGCGCCAATCGTTTCAACTTACACACCCTCTGGGGCCTCCTTATCCTCGCTGGTCTCGGCATCGGAGGTATCGTCGTCCCTGCTTCTATCATAACAACCATCATCTGCCCCGATGATCTCATTGCCACCGTGACCGCCCTTACGCTCGCTATCCGCGTGATCGGAGGCTCAGTAGGCTACTGCGTCTATTACAACGTTTTCATCAACAAGTTCGTCCCCAACGCCACAAAAATGATCGGCGGAACCATGATCTACGAGCTCGGCATCACGAACCTAACCTACATCACCGCGGCTATCGAGTATACCGGTGCCTCTCTGCTCCCCCTGTTGAACACGATCCCAGGTATTGCGGGCAACCAGACTGCGTATGATTTGGTTGTACTAGTTGGCCAGGAAGCGTATGCGGCTAGTTATAAGTATGTTTATTACACTAGCATTGCGTTTGGGTCTGTGAGTATCCTCGCGGCGTGCTTCTTGGGGGATATTGGAGCGTACATGGATGATCACGTTGCGGTTGTTATTAAATAAAGGGGCCAGACTGGATCGTCCTGTGGGATTGAAGAATGAAATGTGTGTAGATTGTCGAGGAGGACAGTTGAAGTGTAAGTAAGGTTCTAGTAAGAAATGAAACTCTTTTAATGAGCAAACGTTGATCGTGCCCGAAAATAATTCTACTACTGTTGATTTGGTCATTGGGGTTCAGCTGCTTAATCTGCTAGCCAGACGGATGCTGGTTGTACGGAATGTGTATACAGCAAGAGACCGTGGTGGTGAACCATGGGCTGGGCTTCATGTGGAAGAGCAATAGATAGTGGGCACGCCAAACTTGACAACGCAAAGGACAAAGCTTAAGGAGCATAACAACCGCATTTCCATGATGGAATTCGCTTCATTATCATTCCCACTTAGTCCATCAACGCCAACAAAAATGCCAATCAGTCTCTTGAACGCCAGCAATGCTCAACGCGGTCTCCTATAACAACTTCAGGTGCCCCGTAACCTTATCAACAACACTCTTCGGCGCCGGTCCAATCCCCAGCACCGTATGGCTCCCACTCGCAATCTGCGTCCGCCCCGCATCTGCAATAACCTCCGCCACGAGCCCCAAACTGATCGCCGTCGCCTGCAGCGTCTCGAGCTCGTCTTCGCTCTTCGCCTGCAGTGCGATCTTCGCTTGCCCCTGTCTCTCCCATCTCTTTAAAATGGGGGATTTTGGGGCGTTGCGGAGAAAGGACTTGTAGCATGCTAGGGTTGCGTGGCTGCATTGGGCTGCGATTTTGCCTTCGGGAAGGGGAATAAGTATGGGTTGATGAGGGTGGGGAAGGGGAAGGGGAAGGAGACAAACCTTTCGTCATCCCCAGATCCGTTCGCACGACGAGCACGAGCTTACACTCTTCATTACTATTGCTATCCTCCCATCCCATCTCCGTCTTGGCACCCTCCTCCTTCTTCTTAGCCTCCACATCCCCCCTCCCCGCAGCCGTAACTCTCAACCCATCTCTCTTATCCGCGTCTACCCCGTTCGACCAATTCGGCGCATGGTCGAGGATAGATTCATCGATGTCTTCCTCCGCGCTCTCTTCTTCGTCGTCGTAGTTCGAGATGCCTCGTCTTCGTGCTTCTTTCGCGATGAACGGGTTTGGGAGCAGTCCGAGGGAGGACGCGATTCCGAGCATGTACCCGCTGACGCAGGCGATTATCGCGGTGCCGATGAGCATAGCTAGCGGTGTGGGGGGGGCTCGAAGATCTGCCATTCTTGTTCTTGGTCCTAATCAAATTCTGTGGAGGTTGAAAGGGGACGGTGCTTGTTTGTTGGGGTTATGTTGTCTTATTCTATGATTTATTTTTAAGGGCAATTTATTTTCCCAGGGGTCCGGCGGGAGACGCAAAGACGTCATCTTGGCCGTGCCTCAGAGGCCGCCTCCAGCCAGGTTCAGGCTCAAAATGTCACAACACCATTCTGTTTCAGGGGCCGTGGAGACGGTAGCGCTGCTGGTGATGTCGGTGTGCCTGGATTTAAGGGCAGGCTTTTGTGCGATTTGCAACAAAAGATGAGGGCGCTTGGGAGGACGACGTGGATGCCGTGAGATGAGTGAACACAACGGGAGCGAGGTTTGGATATTCGGAGAGGGGTAGTTAGAGGGGGATTTTGAGAGGGGAATAGGGGAGGGCGAGGGTTTTGAAGTAGAGAGCCAGAGAGAGCCGTTTTCTATGCGACTCATCAGCCTTCTAGGCTTCCATTGCTTGGGTAGCTCCTGATATCTTAGGCTTTAACAGGCGGAGCGCTTCGTCTAGCCAAAACTCCAACCGTTCCTCAAATTGTCAAGCAATTTGAGATAATTAATGAAAAAAAAATAGTTGAGGTCCGGTGGACAAAGACAGTATCGTTTCGTATGCCTCAACAAATGGGGAAGTTGTAGTGCACAAACCTATGGCTAGTTCACCATCAGGGAAAATTTGAAGATGTTAAGACAAGAAAAAACATGTAGATCTGAGCGACAGAAGTTATTTGCCTTCTTTCTCAACATTTGTATTCTTGTTCATAATTCGTATGCAGATGCCTTCTAGATAGAAACGCCGCCAGTCTCCTCGTCCACCTCCATAGTAACATCTTTCGCCCCACTTGCCATTTCTACAGTTGGATTCCAAGCCCTCGCATTCCTAGGCCACATCCGCTTGTACAAACTCACACCTACGGAGTCTTGCGGATTGATCTTCCCATCGAAAGTCGCCTTGAAATATCCATGTGTTCCTAAACTCTCTTTAATAAACCCACTTCTGCCTCTCTTGGTCCATAGCTGCAAGGCTTTAAACCATTCCACATCCTCGCGGTTGAAGAACATATATCGGATGGTAACGAGCTTCTTGTGGATCTTATATGGATGGCCGGTGAGGATGATACGTTTGGCTATTACTCGAGAGGAGGATGGTGCAAGTGAAGTTCCAGTTCCCATGAGAGTAAATGGCAATTTCGCAGACTCTTCTTCGCTCATCTGATCGTCTGAGGCATTACGTTTGAAGAAGAGAGTAGGCACAGAGCCCCATGTAAGTGGAGCAACAAAAGTCGCAATTGCGGACCGGCCAGGGTGGAGGAACCGGTCGAATTTATGAACATCGTTCTGGGTGTTTCCTCCATCAGAGAAAAGGGGATTGATGACAAAGCGACGAGGACCACATTGCATAATGATTTCTTCTTTCGATTTGACTGGTGAAGGATAGTCGGACGCAAGGGTGATGTTGAAGTTGAGTACCGCGCGCTTGTGTTCGTGACGCAATAGGGAAAAGAGATTGAGGGGTCGAGAAGGACTATATAAGGATCGAACAGAAGTTGGAACATTTCGAAGATGAACGTGAACCCGAGTTCCAGCAGGAACACCGCCAACTAAAGCCTCGCGAGTAGCTTGACTTCTTGCTGATTTGTAATCTGGCACTTGAAGCAATCGTCGCCAGTCTTCTGGCTCGTGAGCTCTGTCTTCCGCTTCTTCCCAGTGACTGGTTCGCAAACTCTTGAGTCCTCGATATCGAGCTAATCGCTCTCGTGCTAGAACTTGGGGGTGAAGCTCAATTTCATCTGGAAATTCACGGTCTTCCTCGGCTTCATCCCCTTTTCGTGCTCTGAATGCTGCCAGTTGCTCTGCTTCCGCTTCATCATCTGGCTTTGGATCAAGAAACATCTCAGATTGTGGATATTCGGTGGGAGCGGCTTCAGTGGGCTCTCGAGGAGCGAATCCTTCGATGCCATCTTGTGGAAGAGCTGGTGCATCCATCGATACATCACCTTGCTCGTCGTAATCTTCTAGATCGGATCCCGAGTCGGAGAAATTGTCTCCTAAGAACCAAGCTGCCTGGTACGCGGAAGTTCCTTTTGGTAATCGTTTTGGGATAGCTGGCATATGAGTCTGGTCATCTGAGAAATAATGATGGTCGTCCAGAAGCACTCCCCGTTTGTCAGTGGTAGCCACAGACATTGCTCCGTCCATATCTAGATCATCCTCCATCATGATCTCTTCCGGAGCCAATTCTGCGAGGTCATCTTGTTCTGTAGACGGAGATTCAAGCACTTTCTCTTCACCACTCTCGTCAACAGCCATCTCTTCCGATTTCCTCTTCTTGGAGGCTAATAGAGCAGCAGTAATTTTCTCAATTTGAAAATCCCCCCAGTCTCCGACATGGACCAGCCTGTCTGCCTTCAATCCCTTTCCTCTAACAACTCCCGTTAGCACAACGTTTTCTTGCTCATTCTCTGGCCAATGGACTTCGTCAACTAGCATCCAACTTCTTTCGTCTCTCCATCGAACCCCCTTGGGCGTAGTTGTGCATAATGATCGCATCAGATTGGCGCATTCTTGTCGGGAATCCAAATTATGTACTTTCTCCTGTTCGGGATGAAAATGCATGATCCATGATTTAAGAGATGAAAGCACCTGGGTCCTTCGCTTTGCGGGCTCAACCTTATCCAGTCCTTGAACAACGGTCAAAAGGGTCGATAGGCCTTGACTTTCTACACTTCGTATGATAAGCTCGCCCAGCGCATCCACCTCTTGATCCGGGGATAGGACGAATATAACAAAATCTGCAACCCTTCCCGCATCCAAACATGCAATCAAGTCCCGTTTGAGAACCACGTATTGAATTTTTTGTTTGAATCGATCGATGTCGGTCCGGACCAGGCCCTCATCTGGAATCTCTGTCTCAATATCTAGACTCCCACTCAAAAGTCGCACTGCCGCAGCAGCATCCCCTCCTTCACACAGCGGTACGATTGCGACTATTCTCGGTGCTCCATCTCGTCCTGCAAAAACATTGGTCTCCCGTAAATGTTCCTTATGTTTGGTTTGTTGCTTCTGTCGTGCTTGGTTTCGGCGCTCAAATTTGGACATTAGATGCTGATGAGGCGTCTTTCGGTGGCTTAAATCAGACACCTTGCCTAGAAACTGTTAACTTGAGGCCACTTGACAGGGAAAGGGGAGTATCCACCTTTCGAGATTTCCTTCAAAGCGCTCTTGGTCGCCTTCCGGGACTTGAAAGGTTTGTGTGATACTTTGGTTGTACTCCTATGCGAGTGAGACGAAACTGAGGAAGGCATAATGCCGTCTCCTCCAGCCTTGAATCTGAAAGGTATCGAAGCCACGATGTGTTACGTCAAGTCTCTTGAGTTGTGGTAATTGTTGTTTTTAATGTGGGGAAGAAAGTACCTCGAGGAAACTTTTCTGTGCGCTTATCGCTTACAAGGGTATCGCCGATAAGGAAGTCTTAGCGTTCAAAATTTCCACCGCATCTGAGACGAACCTCTGAGCACCGATCAAACTCCAAAGATCTCTGTGAAATACATCGACGCTAATTTTGATTAAGAGACAAATATGGAGGTCAATACACCAAAAGATGTAGATGTTACTGGCTTCAAGGAGCACTTCAATGGAGCGGTTCCAATCAAAAGAGCCCGAATGGATTTGACTACCACGACATCAGAGGCAGCTCTACTTCGAAAGCGGAAAGAGGCAGAGAAGGCCTATGGCAGAGGCCGAAAGATTCCAGGTCAGTGGCAAAGCAATTTTTCCAGCGAATTCGAGAATTGACAGCTTCTAGTGAAGAGTATTAGAGACAAGAAATTACGAGGAAATCTAAAGGCCTTGGAGAACAAGTACAAAACTGCGACATTGCGCGCAAAAGATGCGGAAATTCTTCATGAAAACACGGAAGGGTTTCTGGAGCCAGAGAACGAATTAGAGCGAACATACAAAGTACGTCAGGAAGATATAGCAGCAGAAGTCCCGATTGAGACGGTGAAAAAGAGATTCGAGCTGAAACTGGACGCGCTGGGACCATATGTGTGTGACTACACAAGAAATGGAAGGGAACTTCTGCTTGCTGGACGAAAGGGCCATGTTGCTACGATGGACTGGCGAGAAGGAAAATTGGGATGTGAAATACAACTAGGAGAGACCGTACGAGATGCGAGGTGGCTGCACAACAACCAACTATTCGCAGTTGCGCAGAAGAAGTATGTGTACATCTACGATCGGGCAGGTGTGGAGATACATTGCCTGAAGAAGCACATCGAGGTTACCAATATGGAGTTTCTACCATATCACTACCTGCTGGCGACGGTGGTAAGTAATTCTGGTCATCCACAAAACCCGCAACTAATTCCATATCAGGGTAACGCTGGCTACTTAAAATATCAAGATGTCTCTACTGGCCAAATGGTCATTGAGATGCCTACCAAACTTGGCTCACCAACTTCTTTGACGCAAAATCCCCAGAACGCCGTCCTGCACATGGGCCACCAAAATGGCACAGTAACTCTCTGGTCACCCAATTCCACAACCCCACTTGCAAAGCTACTTGCTCATCGAGGCCCAGTCAGAGCGCTTGGAGTGGATCGAGAAGGAAGATATATGGTTTCGACTGGCCAGGATCTCAAGATGTCGGTCTGGGATATTCGGATGTTCAAAGAAGTCAACAGCTATTTCACCAGACAACCTGCTTCATCTGTAGCAATATCAGATCGTGGATTGACTGCCGTGGGTTGGGGAACACAGACGTCGATATGGCGAGGTTTATTTTCGAAACACTCCCTGGAACAAGAGAAGATCCAGAGCCCGTATATGGCATGGGGTGGTGATGGCAAACGGATAGAGCGAGTAAGGTGGTGTCCATTCGAGGATCTTTTAGGCGTCTCTCACAACGCGGGTTTCTCATCCGTCATTGTGCCTGGAGCGGGAGAACCTAACTTCGACGCCAGCGAGGTCAACCCCTACGAAAACACCAAACAACGACAAGAAGCCGAAGTCAAGTCGTTGCTCAACAAGCTGCAGCCAGAAATGATCTCGCTGAATCCGGATTATATCGGTAACTTGGATTTGTTATCTGCAGAGCAACGAAAGGCGGAGAAAGATCTCGACAAAAAACCTATTGATCCGATTGCGGATATCAAGAACCGTGGGAGAGGCAAGAACAGCTCTTTGAGGAAGTATTTGAGGAAGAAGGGCTCGCGGAATATTATCGATGAGAGGAGGTTGAAGATTGAGGAGTTGAGGAAGAGTCAGGGGGAGAAGCAAAAGAAGCGACTGAAGGAAGCCGAGCAAGAGCTAGGTCCTGCGTTGGGACGCTTTGCAAGGAAGGGCGCTTAATCGGGCGCTCACAAATTTGACAAATCAACCAATTGGCCGTCACATATTTGCATTATGACATTCGTGCGAATATCACAGTGATTTGCTGTCGCTTCAGGTTCTCGAAGTCGAGCGGTCTTAGAGCAAGTTTTGTGTCAATCTTAGTCAGGATAGATACCAGCACAAGTCCCTTGCTCTATTCCATATTTTTAAGGGGGAAAATCCCCTCTGTTCCTCTGGGCTGGCACAATTTTGTTTTGCTAGAGTCGCTATGCCACTATCCATGCTTAACGTTATTGCCTCAATCCCGTCTTGTGATGGAATTAACTCTTTTTCTTCGGAGCGCAAGTCAATTCTTTCCTGGTGATAATCTCCTTCATCCTTCTCCTCATATTCTCCCATTCACCTCACTGTTTTAAGGGAGGGGAAAAAATCACGTGAATTTGTTGCACATCGCTCTTTTTTTCCCCCTGAATGGAGCCCGCCAGTGAGCCCTAGGTATTCGGCTCACCTTCACGAGATATTTCCGGCTCACCTTCAAAATCCGTTTTCAGCTCAACTTTACAAGAGTCAACACCTTAATTCTTTTCTATAATTGAAAGAAGCGAGGTTTAATTAGGGAAAAAAAGATGGAATTGGTTGTGAAGGTGAGCCGGAAGCGACTTTTGAATGTGCACCGGAACGGTTATCTACCGTATGGGGATCAAAAATAAGATCAACAAGTTCGGGTTCCGCCGAACCAGTAGGTATAGTGTTGTCGTCGTTGTGTTTCTGGAAAGTATCATGAGCACTCGCGATCAAAATTGCCGACCTGAACTAATAAGTTAATGCGTTACGACTTTGGTATCCTAGCCATGTAACTCCGATGCGCCTCCGGATTCTCCTTCAACATCAGCATATCCTTCACATCCTCATCCTTCTCTCCACCACTGTTCACTAACTCCGCCTCAATCGCCAACCTCGCATGTTTCTTCGCTCTGAACGTATCGCCAACAGCATTGTGCGCCAGCGCAGCAAGCACGTGACCCTTTCCAATGGCCGCATGAATCTCTTCTGCTTCATAAAGAGCCAACAGCTGACGAGCCATTTTCGGCGTTGCAAGCGAGCCGGCAGACCAGTCTGATAAGTACGTTTGCATCTCTAGGATCTCTCTGGTGCGGGAGTCGGAAGTAGAGATTTCTCCGATGTTGGAGGAGCAGAGGGCGCAGGTGCAGGAGAAGCCCCAGGCGGCTCTGAGATGCGTTTGTCTCTCTTCGTAAGTTTGGAGGACGTTGATATCTGGGGGTGTTAGTAGGTAATGCAAGTTACAACGAGTGACAGAGTGGGGGGAAAGTACAGGTAGTGGTAATTTCTTCGCCTGGGAGAATGGTTCGGGACGCATATGTGGCGTGAATCAGGCTTGATGAATCATGGTAAGTCATCGTACTAACAGGTTAGCTTATATTTGCCCTCGATGGCTAAGTAGGAGACTTACTTTGGACGGCAATCATGGTTCATGAGCTGACAACAGAAAGTTAGCCAGAATCACGTGATAGAGACTCTTTTCTCTTACAGCAGTCTCTGGATATAAAAGGAAGTGAGGAGCACCCTCAAAATCCCCGAGGAAAGCATTGGTATTAATCCTCTCCATAATAGGGTCTCCTGGCTTATTCGTCGCTGTCCGAAGAATGACCTCCCTCGTAGCATTCGGCATCTGCTCAAAAGTCTTTCTCAGAAATTGGTAGCCGGTGAGGCGGTCAGCCGAGAAAACCTCGCTGTGATACACTCCCACGGGAGTAGCTACTATAATCTCATCTCCTCGATAGAGCGTCCGAGTAGCGAATAAGCCATTTCCTCGACCAGGAACTCTTCTGATCTCCCAAGGGGGTTCGTCGAATTGGTTGGCGTTGTCGTGAATCCCCTGTTGCAGGAACGCTGGTAGCAATTCAACTCGTTTCGCTATCTCTCGTGACGTGAAGAGTGATATCCCTCTTCCGTTGGCGAAGTTTGCGTTGGTGTAGATGCAGTACTCCTGGTAATTTTCTTCATCTTCGAGACACTGTCGTTTGTGTGTCCACGGCGTGTAAGAAGAGGTTCTCACAATGTTCTCATTGGCTGCGTTGTGTTGGCTGCAGCTTCCTGAGTGCTGGTGCTCCTCCTCGATTTGGGCGACTGAGGAATTGGGGAATATGCTCTTCTCTGGGGCATTGCAGAAATCCGCTTGATACTGAATATCCAGGGGTTGTCCAGCCCGCGCACAAGATAGAAGAAACAGGGAAGTTGAGAGTAAGGGGAGATACATATTGGGAGTATGTCAATTGAGCAAAGATTGGATGACACGTTTTAAGACGGGTCTTTGCATCTTATCTTGAATTACGATTGATGTCACGGATCGCGAGGTGTCAGCAGGAGTTGAAACAAGTGCTGTCTGATGTTCGTCGCATGCCAAATCGCTAAGCGAGCGTTTATCTGATCTTTTTGATCCACCTAGAACAAGGTTATTAGAACAAATCACAAAGCTTGTTCGGTCATAATTTCGGGGTTGAAAGTTTATGCAGTCTTCATAAAATTTCCGAACGTCTGTGCAAAGTAGAAGGGGTGGTCACGGTGGTGGCAAGGTGTGCAAGGTTCAGGGGCTGCTCGCCCGGGAAATAGGGGCTTCTCGCTTAACCTCGTAAAGACCTTGGGGGGGCACGGGACACACAGTAGGCGTTTTTCGCAATCTCTCTGTTCTCTGTTCGGTCATTCCGTTTCAACGATATTGATCAGCTGCTTTCTTGCCTCCACTAATACTGTAAGTGAAAGGTGATGTAATATCAACATTCGTTGCCATATGCGGCCGCCAGGACCATCAATCCCTGTTTTTAAGCCTCATAATTTACAAGTGGTAATACAAGCTTCCTTGAAATGCGAGACATCCAATAATAACTCCTTTTCCGCATCTCCTGCTCGCCATTTCTATCCAGTCACTGACTAACCGAGTCGCCTCCACTCATTTGTCCCTCATACCCGTCAATATTTACTTGCACCCGGGCCTGAGACTCGACCCTAATTTCTTCTTCCATCTCTGATCTGCTAGGTTCATCCTGAGGAAAGCCATATGTGTATGTTAGGGCGGTCGTGTATGCCGAGCTGTACCCTGGATTCGAGTGCGTGGGGTCGCTTAGGTAGTAAACGAGGGGCTCGGACGGGACGTAGGTATGTGAGGAGTTCGATGAATTTGTGGAGCTTGTGCTCGAGTTTGAAACTGCTTGCGATTTTGACGAGGACTTGGTAGAGGAGGATTTCGCGCGAGATGTCGAGGATTTTTTTGTGCTTGACGACTTCTTGGAGCTATGTTTCCGACTGTGAGGACTCGCATTAGTAAAGCAGATCCGGTTTCCAGTGGCATATTGATCATGGCTTACCTGGACGTCGATCCATGTTCCACTTGAGTTGACATGGTCCCCAAAATTCTCCTGGCGTGGCTACCTAAGGTAGGTAGGTAGGAAAGAAAGTATAGTCACGTGTTTGGGTACTCCACGTGATTTGTGGTTGGGCAGAAACAATGTTGTAGTGAGTGAATCAGAGAAGTTTATGACGATACATAGAGAGACTGATCCCGTTCTTATATCATCCTCCATTGTCCTCATCCCTTGCAAGTGCAAGCAGTGTTTCCATGCAAAGTCTTCAAGTGCAAAGTCTTGAAGTTGCAAAGTACAAGAACGGACATGGGTGACTAGGTACGCTTTGACCTCGAGTTCGGAGTTCGACCTTCGTAGAAGCATTTTGGAACATGCAACGCACTCCACTTCGATGATCCTCAACCCATGTTCAGCCATGTTCAGTCATCCAAAGTAACCGATCACCAGGATATCAAGTCGGATACCGGAAGTGGACGGCAGCTCAGCTTTCGTTTCAATCGAGTCGCCCGGGAAGCGGCAGCAAACTCCAGGGCCGTCACGCAGCGACCAGGAGCACCAGCAGTAAGGCTGACTGATCTTGCAGGCTCTCCCGAGCATGCGCGAGTAACTTCAATACTGTACCTGGACCTAGCATCCATGTGCGTGCTCTTCCCCACGTCTCAAGGCTCAGGCTGTCATTGACGGCTTGAATCCAAAAAGAAGCTTGGCCGCATGCTGGTCATCTTCAATTTCTGCGAACTTTGAAATACGAGCGCCGCGCAAGACCGGCTTGGAACAGGCCCTGGTGGCCACCTCGAGACCATCGATTTATTACATGTCGTTCATAGAATCATTGTGTCCAGTGTCACCCGCCCACCCTATCTCGAAACCCTGAAACCACCCCAGGAGATTTGCACACATCCCCGCCAATCCATTGCTTGCAGGAATGGAGACTGGGGCCCCCAGGTGTCCTGCACAATTACGATGCTTGACGCCTTTAAATCTCCATCCAAAAAAAAATATGGGCCGCAAACCGATTCGCATGAGCCTCTTCGTGGAGAAGATTCGCAACGGAACGGCCCTTGCGGGCACGATGTTGGCATATCTCTTCACCACTTGAACGGCCCCATGGTCTTTTGTTCTCAAGCCTCTGTCGCTCTGGAAACTTAACGGTGAGAGATGTCCCTTTCAATTGGCAGGTTTCTGGCAAATCAGCACGATGGGGGCGGACGAGGCAGACAGCAGCACCGCAGCATCCTGGTCCCCAATGATTGCAGGAGACGCCTCCTTTTCTCCTTCCGTGACACTTCCAAGGGAGTCCCCCAGCTTCTGTCGGCCGTGTTCTTGTACTTTGCAGAGAACTTTGATTCAGGCTTGCCATTGCAGATCAAACAGCACCGGTACTCGATGTACTGTATTAGCTGGAACTTCCGAAGATGGTATCTGGCATCGACCCACAAGTCTTGCTATCAGAATCGGGCGACGTTTCCGAGGTTTCGAGGATAATTTCTGAAGGGGGACTTCAGGTCGCGGATTGGGCGGCCACGAGGACAGCCGCCACTCATGCAGCCCACAAATCCCCATTTGTCCCCGGCCTGCGTGCGCCCCCGGCCTGATGCCTGGGTTGCCGGTAGTCGGTGACGCTTCTCTACAATCGACGGCACCACCCCTCAAATTTAACTCTGCTCTGCACCTCGACTTAATTTCAACTCTGTTGACTTCTTTCCTCCCTCCAGAATGTTCTCCTCCTTTTGATATCACCGTCTCTTGCTGGACACCTCTCAGCATGCCTTTCTTTACCTAGTAAAGGATCCCGAACCCGAAAAGCAAAAGCAGTGCCTTCAGCCTTGTCACCGTGGATTTTGCAAGACCTTGGCCTGTTCTGCGTCGACGCTGACACTGGCCTTCTCGTCATTTCAGAATCGTGTCAATTGCTCAACCACTATTCGTCTACAGTTCATTCTCCCCAGTTACATCCACGCTTTGACAACCTTGGGGCGGCTCATTGTTCCCTATTTCCACATCCTGGGCGACGATACTCGACCCTTCCAGTCTTTACCATCAATTTTTCCTCTTCGCAATTCGTGCTGCTGGCCTGGTGCCGCCTCATATCCCTAATACACTATCCTTACCACAAATATGTCTTGTTCACCAAACAAGAAGTTCAACTGGGACCTTTATCTGCCTAAGATGAAGCGTCTCTACGAGTTGAAATTGTCAATACCAGAAATAACGAACGAAATTCAAGACTTGGAGACGGGTTTCACTCCTAAGTATGCCATTCTTCTGCTACTTGAGAAATCATTCTTGCATCCAGCCTTCAGCCCTCCAAATAGTGCCGAATGCTGACACTTTCATATTCAAGACAAAGTATAGTCTATAGAAAATTCAGAAAAATAGGCTACCCTACCGATCCAAACGAGCGGGCTGAATTCCTGAAAACCCTTGATCTGTCAAGGCAATCCAACGTTGGAGGAAATGGCAGCACAACATCCGACCCAGTGGATTCAATCAATGAGAACTACGGCTCCATTTGCCATCCATCGCCAAACAGCACCACGATGCCAATTGCCTACCAAACGTCAATCGACTATAGCATCCCGATCTCAAGCAACATGAATGATCCACATAATTCGGATTTTCCATCTGAAGCGGGTCATTCGTTCGACACTTTTACATCCCAGAACAACGGCGAGATCCCAAATATACCAATTGATCACGCCTTCGATGGAACAAGTAGTAACTCTCATTATTGGACTGCAAAGTTAGCTCAGCGCCAAAGTATCTACGTCGACCGGAGCACGTTTCAGGAGATGATCGAATCCCCTATCGTGGAACAAAACGCAAATACCGAGCCCACTTCATTCGACAACCAGGGATGGGTCAACGATGGGACTTCCTCTGGCTACGATCTACAGCTTCAAGATTCGCTTTCCTGGGAACAGCATGGACTCGCCGATTATCAGGACTATGATTCCTCTTCTGCGATTCGACCTCAAAGTACGCCTCAGGTACCCCTCTTAGCAGAGGAAAATGTCGAAGTATGGGGAGATGGTCTGGGAGGAATCTCCACGACACCTCAGCGTCCTTTGAACACCGCGGACGCTCAGCTCGAAGGTATCTCTGCCACTATGTTGATTAGTTCGAATAGAGATACCTCCGCACCTAGCGGCGCTCACGAAAACTCCATAGCCACAACTGCCGAATCGACTGAAATAAATCCGCACGTTCACAGAATTCGAAATGGCAATTCGAGCAATCGTAGCTCGAAGAACACCCCATCACCAATAGACAATTCGAGCTCTGGTATTCGGATGT
The DNA here is from genome assembly GCA_002865625.1 of Hyaloscypha hepaticicola. Lineage (NCBI taxonomy): Eukaryota > Fungi > Ascomycota > Leotiomycetes > Helotiales > Hyaloscyphaceae > Hyaloscypha > Hyaloscypha hepaticicola. The sequence goes on from KZ613477.1 coordinate 812,860, forward strand.
TGAAGCAGTTGTTTAACAGGTCATCCACCGGTGAGAAGCGCGACTCGGGCTATGCAAGTGGGAGAAACTCGCCACTGACACCGGTGGCCGAGGTTACTCAAACCCATCCCTCATCTCCGCATGAATTCAAGAGACTCCACCGGGTTCCTTGTCAACGGCTACATGAGCCACCGGCAATAGACCCGAAATGGGCCCCGGAGGCGACAAGAATGGAGCGCTGCAAAGAAATTCCGACATGCTCGCAGTGCCTCTACTCGAGCATCCACAACTTGAGTTGGTCTGCGTCTGCACGATATCTCAAGCTTGGCGTTTTCAACGCTGAATTAAAGCTCAATACGAAGTACGATGTTACTGCACTCGATAAGGCAGGGAACTCTGCCCTTCATTATGCTGCTGCTGGAGGTGCTTCATTCGAACACTTTTCTACACTAATTCGAGCTGGAGTCAATCCTTATCAAATCAATACCGCTGGCCAGCTTTTCCTTCATTGCTTGCGTCCCCATTTCAGAGATGTCGGCTTCCAGGGTCTTGACGGAAAGCACATTGCAGTATTCCATGCGGACTTGGTTAATCTTTTGAACACTTTTCAGCCTAAAGGGGCCTTCAGATGGCGGGACAATGAAGGAAGGACAGTGCTGGATGCTCTCGCGTCAAATATCAAGGACATAGAGTTAAGAACTCAGACCTTTCGGTGAGTGGCCATGTTGGAGTTGCAATGGTTCTATTTACTCTAAGGACTAATTTCATCACAGTCATATCCAAGATGCCGGCTATCCTTTGGAAGTTTCGAGCCAATTTCCAATGAGGAAATCGTCCAAGATTCAATCCGACAGCAGGTCCCCACTAGATGGAGAATTCGCTGTCACGCAACAGAGACAACAAAAGGCATGGGATATCCTTGGACGTGCCTCGGTAGAGCCGTCATACATCGATCCAGACACTGGTGACAATGTTCTTCACGCGCTTGCCAGGTTGAAATTGGATAAGAGCGGTGTACTGTTATCCAAAATTCAGAAGTTTGTCAAGAAGGAAATCGACCTGAATCTTCCCAATCAAGATCGAGACAGCCCTCTGGCCTCCTTCATCAGCGAGCGTCCATTCCTCGGAAAATATGAGGACGAGACAGGTGCGACTATGTCTAAATACCTTGATGCGTTGCTCTGGAAGGATGCGCGTCACAGAATCCCGAACAGAATCAACGTCAATATGCGAAACCACGAAGGGGCTACTGCTCTGTACTATGCTGCCATTCGTGCTCGGGCTGATTCGGTAAGGAGTCTCATCGAAGCGGGAGCCAATGTCAATGCTCGATTAGGTACGTGAGGGTAAAATATCTCAAAGGGGCATGCTAACAAAGCTAGGTCTTGATGGACAGGGTATCAGTGTCCTTCAAGCGACTATAAACGCCAAGGCTCAGGCAGTACTCGACAAGGACGATGTGAAAATCGACCATTTCGAGAACGTCATCTCATACCTTGAACTCGCGAATGCTGTTGCTGAGCCGAGTCTCTACGACGAGAGAGCAGTATTCGAATATTCGGTCAGGAAGATGCCAATGTAGAGCGACGACGGGATGAGGTGCACAAAAGTTTGTACAATATTATGATGATTGCTTCGTTCATGATTGCGCTTTTGGTATGATGACTAGGCGGACTTTTACGATATACCCTTTAATGTTAGCGATGATCTTGTACGCTAGAAAGGTTTGGTGTTTCTCAAAATGGGGGTTGTTGGTATTTTATTGCATGCTAGCGATTCTATTCATCTGCTGATAGTCAATCATATGTTTTTTGCCTTGTACCTCGTTAGAATTTAGCAACCTCGTGGTCTTCTCAAGTAAACCTTGACAAGAATCATCTACTCCCTATTCCACCTCTGAAATTCGCACTGTCGGATGCCAAATTTCGAGGCGAGAGACGAAAGGTATCAAGTCGAAAATTCCGGCCCTGATTGAAATGGGCATCAAGTGAAAGAGGAGAATCCGGTTCTAAATATATGTATCATCCGTGGTAGCTCCTTACTGGATGAGGAAATCTGCCACGGTTACTAGCGGGCTTAGAGGCTCTTAGTAGGCTCCTGAGTGGCATGGATACCAATCATCCAAAAAGCAGACATAATACCCCGCCAGGAGACGTTTGCATGATGAACTAACGTTCTATACTGCGTCTCGGATTATATTTTGGCAAGCTCGACGAGCATCTATATCCATCACTTCAACGCTATTGTCTTGGGGTTAGAGCAATAAATGCCACTAAGACTCTGTGATCTTAACATATTGCAAGCTGTGAAGTCTAAAATAGTCATCTCCAAACCTTCAGGCACTATACATCAAATACCTTATTCAGGTAGCAAGCACGTGACATCAAGGTCATGTGATATTTCGTCAAAATTCGGATCATGCGACGACGGCAAAAGTTTATTCTTTGGGTAAGTGAGAGATATAGTAAGATCGCAGGACTGGGAATACCAGTGCTGGCAGTATAACTCTGAGTTGCGTGGTGCGAGGACTGAAAGGCCGTCCACTGGAGCAGTGTACGAAATAACCTTACACTTAGCGTGCAAGTTTGGACCAACTTTATTTATCTCGACGACGTTCAGAAACCTTTCTTCTCTCACAACTTTCCTCCTCTTAAACTTCCACTACTCATACATCCAAACCCATTCATTCAATACTAACCAAGCTCAGAGGTTCGAATTCTCGAGCATAATGGCGGAAATGTCTCCTACCATCGTTTGCGCACTCGTTTGATTTATAACGTCTCATCTTCTGTATTTGGCTCCTGTCTTCGAGTGAATTCGGAATCAACAATCCCAATGGCAAATCTCACTCACACCTGGGCGCTCAGATATCTTTAGACTTTTTTATCCTTATGGGAACTCCGTTGTTAAGAGGCTACGATGCATCTTCACAACCCCGCAGTCGGGGAATCATATCTCATTTCGGACTCCGCAAGCTGGGTCGAGTACGGGCCGGCATGCTCGTGGGCTGTGTTCAACCGATGCGCAGTCAATGTTGGTTTCACTGTGGGGTCCGCTGAAATTGGCCCTGTGTCCCGAGGCAACTCTTGTTTTGCGTTCGCGCGCGGTGGCCCTTTCCCTGGGCCTAGCTAGGAGCGGAATCGAATTCATCCAACCGACCAACTTCTTTCTATGGAGACAGATGCATGCAGGGGCGTGTTGGTTAATTTTGCTAATTCATTGGCGAATGAAGCGGAGCTCAAGTCGGTAGGATTGAAGTGGTATCTAGCTGCTGGGGCTGTGGCAGCTGAAAGTAATCCTTCTCACTCACTATCTTCTTACCTATCTTCCTCAATCTCTAGCATCATCGATTGTTATTGTGATATTGTTCTAATACACTCCATCATGGCGGCCCGAAAAAAGTCGGACAATTGTTCGCTGCAAGCCCATGATATATATTTCCAAAAGCGCGAGGCTGTAGGAAAGTGCCCTACAGCGCTGCAAGACTTGTTCAAGCTCGTGATTGGCATCAAGGATCTCAAAGCCGATCATTTTGGTGGTTATCCAACGGCGGACTCCAATCACTCGTTGTTTCCATGCACGGCATGCTCAGTATTTACGGCATTCTGTCCTAGACAACAATATGAACGAGAGTTGAAGTCTGAGGCAGACGAGCTATCAATAACATGTAGTGACAATCGCCGTCCGGATGATAACGAGGAGAAGTGGGTACAAGAGCTGGGGCCGATCGTCTTTTACCGCTTCGACCGGGAGCGCGAAGAAAAGCATGAAAGGGCTCGACACCATCACTGGTAAGTCATCCATACAGGAATATAATATCCTCCTAAAAAAAAACTCAGCTTCATTTGCCGAAAACATTACCCAATCAGCAGTCGCCCCTTGATCAACAGAGCAAGTGCAAGGAGCATTGAACGGCGAATCGGAACCCTGTTCAATGATCCAGAAGAAAATATATGGTGAGCCATATAAATTATAATGATGAGGCAGCTTCTTTTAGGTGCATAATTGCTAATTGTGTGCAAAGTAAGGAAAGGTTAACGCACTTGAACTTACCAAATTTCGACATGGTTGGCCAACTTGCCTACCCCGAATTCGAGAATGAAGGGAAGAAGATACCGGATCTAACGATAGGTCTTCACTCCTACGACTTGAATCGATGGGCTGAAACCCCGGACCTTATGCTATTGCGTGATGATCGGGTCCGGATGTTCGATCAGAAATTGCTGAGAAAGTTGGAAGACAAGGGTTATATCACCCCTCCATTCTGTCGCCCTGGGTCACACGGAAGAAGCGTGGGTGACATGTCTCTTGCCTTCCCCTTTGCATTTTGGGAAGCAAAACGTGAAGGAGGTGGGTCTGACCATCAATCTGCCAAGACCCAGAATGCGATAAAAGTGAAGTTGATGCTTGATTGGCAAGACAAGATCAGCAAAAGCGCAGATGTCCCTTGGTGTCCATTAGTTTGGTATTTTGTTAGCATTGGGTCGAAGTGGGAATTACATGGTTGCCATTTTCAGCCCAATACCATCGCAACAGATGGCCGCATTTGCGTTAGTATCCCCAAGATTTTGAGCACCTTTTATCTTGCTCATACCGTGACAGGTACTCATGATGCTGTGGTCTGGAGACTCGGCCAACATTGATGAAGCCCTGCAGCTTCTATATATCATCGACATCATTGCTCTGTGGGGTGAACACAAGTATAAACCTTTTGCTGGGGCTTGCATTCGTCGATTTGAGGCGGAATTGGACAACAAACCTCCTCCTCCCTTGCAAACCACACTTCTTGGGCAGCAACTGGAGATCAATAAGGAAACTTTCTCATGGCTCTTTCCAGAACCACAGAGGGCCTGTTTTGGACATCTCAAACGCATCACACCTTTCCAGCAATCACTTGATCTAATGTCAAAAAGTCTCAGTCGTTCACCAGGTCCGCAATCACAGCAATTGCCTCAACGGATAGAGCAATTGTCCTTTAAATCTATCGCCAGGGACTATATCATCCCGGAGCGGGATCACTTTATTTGGCTCCTTGATCGAGATACATATGCTAGAGATCTTCTGATCGTCCGTGTTGATCAGGATGGCTCTATTTTGCCACCTCTCGTGGTCTTTCATTCTCACCGTTGGAATCAGCGCGATTTCAAAAAAGTCATCAAACAAGAGCGAGCGAGGATCCCAGACAGCGTCTTGACAGAGTTCAGAGTTCAACGAGATAATTCCTCGTACGTCAAGAATTGCGTGCTCCGGGATCCTCAGTACTTTCGCAAACCTCAAACCCAATTCTGTGCTATTATTCCAATGGATCTGAAAGCTTACGATCGCCAACGGGGCCCTGATTATGTGGAGGACACAGCCTTTGGGCGCTTTGAGGAGCTTCTAGCTCTCCCTCAACTTATTAAGGATGCCGAAAAGGCAAACAAACAGTGGTGTACATGCAAAGCTCATTGGAATAAGTACGGCCCGAGCATGATACAATGTAATTACCTCAAATGCCCTATAGGCTGGTATCATCACGAGTGCGTCGGCTTGAAAGAGGGTCTCGAAATTGACCTGTGGCTTTGCAAACGATGCAAGAACCGGCGTTTAAACGAACTTTGTGACTTCGACGACGACGAAGAGATCGATGAAAAGATACGCAATGCCAGCGATAATCGTATCCAGAGGGGGAAGACCCTCGCCCGCGTTTGGGAAGCACACAAATGGCCGAGCGCAGCGCAGGTCCGCCGCGTAGTCAATAGACTCTCCTCTCGAATTGTCATTAAGACAACCAGTAAGAATACGTTTGACACTGTCCCGGGCCTCAATATCAAAGACCGCGGCGACACCATCTCTTGGGCTATAGTTAGGGATAACCCAAAGGAGATGATGGCAGTTCGACCCGGTGGGCGGTAGGGTCTTCCAATATCAAACCAAAGCGTCCGGCGAATTACCCATCAGAAGATTGACTGCGGAATATCAGGTGCTGCTAAGTCTCGCAGCTTGGCTCCTATCGAGTCGTCTGCAAGTTCTGTTGAGTTATTTGTTCCAAAATGGACACATTGCTGAATTGAGATGCAATTCTCAAAACGTTTCCTGCAGAGAGACGAGACAGGATGAACCACTTTGCAGATCCATTCCCTTCAAGTCGTCAGCCATCCGTGGATCTTTCTCTTCCTCAGTAGAGGTATGAAACGCCTCTGCCTGTCACATCGCCTGAACATCAAGATCAATGACGTAGGCCTTTCCGTCGCTGAGCTTCATGCGAACTTCGTAGTCTGTATCGAGCATCATATCGTCTTTCCATGGCCGGCGCGGCCCGTCAAACACGCATAGGACGCGTTTTTTCATCTCCATCTGGGAGGAGGGACAACCCCATGACGATGGATAGTCCTTCCGTTTCTTGCGGCCCTTAGTGTTTAGAATGACTCCACCTTTTGAGTATGTGAGTCCTCGAGGTGGCTGAAGAGAATTAGGACGGTTTTCTCGTGACTGTGATATGTAATTATTGTTGTTGTCGTCGTCACATTCCTCGTCATCTTGATCTTCACCCATTGCAGGGGCGTTTGTAGTTGTAGGTCCGGCATCGTCACGACGTGTGTGGGACACATTCTGATCTTTCTCAACCTCTACCAACCGAATAGCATTGAAGGCCTCCGAAGGATCTTCCTGCTGCACAATACGGAGAACACAGTCGTCGAGATGCTCATAAAACTCCTGGGCGTTACTAAACGTCCCGGTGCAAGTTGAACATTTGCCCGTCGCATCTGAGGCATAACCTGAAAGCTTTTTGGCGCTATTGCTGTTTCCTGATATCTTCTTGCGACTATTCGGGGGCGTCTGCTCTACACCGTGGACGCTAGTGAGGTGGCGCTTGAATACATCTGCTCGATTGAATGACTTCTCGGTTGCCGAACCACTACCTGGGCAGAAACTACAGACCATCGTCCCTTTATAGTGCGTAAGTGTATGCCGGTTTCTGTCGTATTTTCGAGAAAAGCCTTTGATATGATAATCGCATGTTTGAATGGGGCATTTTTCGGGACGTTCGCACTGGTGTGTGAGCATGTGAGCTTTCAAGTCGTGGAATACTCTGCCGCAGTCCGGATATGTGCAACGGCCTTTTTCCATGTGCACTTCACCGCTGAAGTCGGCCTGGCTGCTTTGCGATTGGCCTGAGGTTCGGGATGGTGGTGGAGAAGGATAAGAACTGTAACTCGAATTTGCTGCTAAAGTTGGGCGACTGGTGTACGGCGGGTGAAGGATTAAAGGATCTAGGATGCAAAGGTCTTAGCTACTTGGACGAAATTGAAGTAGGTGAATGAGGGACAGGCTTTGTCACAGTTTTCTACTTACCAACAAAGCCATTGGCAGTGAGTTTCGAAGGATTGAAATCCAATGTAAAGTCGTCCATACCTCCACATGAGAAAGTGTAGTCATTGTAAGGTCCGAAATTGTCATAAGATGCAATTCTGGGAGTTGATCCGAAGCCGAATTCTTGTCCGGAGACAGTATGCCCATGGATTGAGTGAGGCGAGCCTATTGAAGACGAGGAAACTGCCGAAAGGCCAGATACAGTGGAATATTTCGAAGAGGTTCGAAGCTCTCGTGTCCACATACTATTTTGAGGCGTTGGGATTGAAAAAGGAGAGTCCAACGCTGAGGATCCAGCTGAGGTGCCAGATGGAGATGAGTAATTTGAAGGAGCTCGAAGTTCAGGTGATTCCATAATATATTGAGGGGCCTCAGCATGTATTGTACTGAAACTGAACGATGTCGTTTTTGGATAGGCTTTCTTATCCAGACGTGCTTTGAGATCGTGGCACCGATTGAAGAGTGTGCCGCAACCCTCGACGTGACACTGAAAATTTGCGTCCTCCTTTGCTGTGAGTCTTTGAGGAGTATTGGCGCGGGGTATTCCTGTCGGGCTTCGTGGAGCTTGTAGACTGAAGCTATCTCTTTCTTGACTCCCTGAGCGTCTATCGTAGAAGCATCCCAGTACCGAGGAGATGCTCGGCAAGTCTGATGCGTTTTCCAAATCCATTTTCGCCCGCCCGATAGAAGGGTTGTCTTGAGAGGAAGTCGCTTCAATTCTTGGTGGATCGCCAGAACTATCCGAACTATCTTGACTCGATTGGCTATCCTTATCATGATGATGGGCATGGTTGTTGTTGTTCGGTTGATCAGCTGAGTTACCACGGCATGAGTTATCTGCATTGCCATCGCCCGATGATCCGTTCTCATTCGCATCATGATCGTGGCTATTGTTGTTCGATCGAAAGGCCGAGTTGTCGTGGGCTGAGTTATCCGAATTACCGTTACCGGAATCTTCATCATCATCATCCTCATCACGATCATGAGTACCGCTTCCATCTGCGGGATCTATCTTTGATGCTTGGCTTCTTCCGTAGTGGATTCCGCGTTGTAGTTTGTGTTCGACGCCACATTTTTCTTTCCAGAGGGAAACACCTAGGTCTACCGGTGGATTCGATTCTTCGGAGGCTTTTCTGAAATGATCTTTGATGTGCTCTATACTTTCTTCTCGATTGTCCAAATATTTGTCGCAAAAGCCACAGATCTTATGGAAGAAGTTCGTGACTTCGAACTTGTAAATTTTCTTCAATTCTGCCACCTCTGCATCAGAGCATTTGTGCTCGCCCTTTAGGTGCGTTGCGAAATTGTCCTCTCGGGGTGCTGGTCTGTAATGCGAACTTGATGAGCAGGGCTTCCCAGTTTGTCGACTGGTTTTGGGACATTCCCAAACATGCTTGGGAAAATGTGTTCGGTTGATATGTTCAGCCCAGCGTTCTACAGGAACAAAATTCCGGCAGTCGGGACAAGGGTACTTCACCGAGATCTTCGTACGTTTTGCATCTGGCGTGAGAAGATCGGGTTCAATCTTAACGTGCGTCTTAGCTGGTCTCCCACGTTTCGCCTTTGGCGGTGCCAGTATCTTTTGGTCTACAGATTCTAAACAAGGTGATATGTCTTGTGGTTTCGATGGAGATCTAGGAGAGGTAGCATTGTAAGAGGAAGAAGCAGGACTGACATCGCCAGAGCCTCTTATGCTTTCGGGAGACGGCGGAAACTGGCATGGCGACTTTTGTGCTTGATGGGGATTGTGGGCATGCAGTTCTGCCCTTCTCGATTTCTCATCCTTGAACCATGAAAGAACTTCTTCCATTAAGAGACCAACTTTTCGAGCCACATCGCCCATATCCTCGGCTGTTATCAAAGTCGGATCCGGGCAGGAATTATAAACTCCATCCAGGAACCGATGTCGATCCCGAAACGACATGGGTGGATCACGTGTCGTATTGAAAATGCCATGTTCTGAAAGCTGAAAATCTTGACCATTTAAGCTTGATATTCGTTCATCATTCGTCAACTGGCTCATCCCCTGCGAAAAGGTGTACGTAGGTAATTCGAGAGGTCCAGTTTCTTGGAAGTAGCTTTGCGTAGCTTCTAGTGCAGGAGGAGTCCAGGCTTGCTGCGAGTCTGTAATATGACTGTCAGTGATTGGCTCCAAGCCTCTGAAAAAATTCCTACCGCAGGTTGTCGTGTATTCTGGGGTTAACTCGATCAATTCCAGACAGTTCTCAGCCTCAAATGACGCACTTTCGGAAAGCTCCCCAATCTGGGCATCCGCCTGCTGAAGCACGATCATTTCCGATGGTCGCAATCAACTCTTCCGCCACTCAGGTCGTGTTCTGGACGTGCGGCTGAAGCAAAAGATCAGCTCCAGCAAGCGACGACGGTGGAAAGTGGATTGATGCATGGCCAGTTGGGTATCAGGCTGCTATTTGAAGAATTGGAGGTGGTGGTGGCTCGGTATGAGGCGAAGCGAAAAGGCGACCAAAAGGCGGAAGAAAGGGGAAAAGGCGAAGTAGTCACGTGATGGGGCACTGTGTTAGGATCACCAGGTTGGAGGCATTGTCAAGGAACTCTGTGGCGCTCGTATGATCAGGTTGCAATGTCCTCTCCGCATTGTATGAGAACTGCCTGTAGTTTTTGACATAAAACCACATGCAGACTGGAAGCAATTTTTAATCACGTGCTATATTAACCTTACTCGTCTCTCGCCTGTGTTATCTTTCGCCTTTTCCCTTCGGTCCTACCCCCTTTTGATACCCTTTTCATATTTCCCTTTCCCTACATCCAGGTGATTTCCTTCTTCCTTCCTTACATGCCTCCTTGACCCCTCCGTTCAAGCCCCTCAGGGCCTCACTATCTCACTTCGAAAATTCCCAATAAAGTCCGGTGGCCATCTCCTATTTCCGACTTTCTCACAGCAGCTCCAACGCCTTTAGGACCTCATCAATCATTCGTTCTCGACACCGAACACAAAACTTCCGTCGAATGAACCTCGTCGCCCTCAATTCCCGAAAGCACTGCCCGGTATTGCGTGCTCGTTTGCACATTCTAGGGTCTCTGGTGATGTGACTGCAACGCGAATATTCAACCTCGGCGATCTTGCACATTGTTTTGATTCACATATATATGAGTGCCTTGTTTGCGACTTGATTTTAGTGTCAAGAGAAATTTCTTGGGAGAATTTGGCCTTAGAGATCAAGGGTTGAGGTCCTGAGATATGGTGAACAGATGAACGCTGCCTTATTTATAAGACATAGTGACTGATAGGCGTGAGGAAAATTCAATGGGGTAGGTCAAGGCGAGGAGTATGTTATCGGATGTTAGGGTGTATAAGGAGAGCCAAATAGGGGGAGACTTGGAAGGAAGGTGAGAGGAGGAAGATACTAGTAGTTTTGAAAGGGAGATGGTAGAAAGGGGGAGATGATCGCTAAGCGAGAAGGGAGAGGCGAAAGGGTAAAGCACTTATTGTAGGAAAAGAGCGTTGTAAGAAAGCATTGGCGTTTAAGCCACGCAGTAAGAGCTCTTTTCAGTTGCTGTGAGCAGTATAAACGTGGAACAAAGCTGAAATTCTGCTCAGAAGAAACCCGTTTCTGCTTAAGTTCACTAACTTCTTGGAAAAACCAGAGTTAAAACAGCTTTGGATTACAGGAAACACTTTCAACGACTGGTAAATTCTTAATGTTACAGCTTTCGGTGTGATCCACTCGTCTATGATTTAGCTCCATCATCCACGCCCTCCGTGTATTGGAGACAGCGAAAGCAACTTGTCAAGCGAAAATTCTCTTGACATACTAATATCCGCCACTTATCGGTAGACGTAGTGGAAAGAAATGAAAACTAGCATAACAACAAATCGAGCACCAATTTTTAATTCCTTGTTCCCCCCCCCACCCCCCACCCCCCCAATATCATACTTTATTCCAAAGACATCCCCGATCTCAGTATCAATGCTAACTATATGAATATGCTAACGCTATTAGATTATGGATAAAATGAAGAACTCCTATTAGAGACCTTAAATCTTATCATATAGTAAGGAATCAAGTCAGAGACCTCATTAGCTCAAACCTCTAAACATGAGATTGGAAACTATGACAACGCCCACTTGACAGCAACGTTTACCACTTATCTCCTTTCTTTTCATTTCATTTCTCTAGTTAGAGCCATAGCCTTCATACTCTAGGCTTGGCTCGTTATTCGGTATCGAATCAGAAAGCATGGTCTAGTCTTCATTTCCTGCCGCCCTTCAGATGTTCTTTACCGTTCACTGCTCCCAAACCAGCAAACAAGATCCCAAATCGAACATCTATCGGTAGTTTTACAGGTATAGATTGGCTTGAAAAAATGCAACCATAAGCACTAATGCATGTCGCTAGCCAGGATATTGCATTCTCTGCCCTTGTCACGGCTCAGCCGCATTCATGGGGTGAGATCAAGGTACAAATAGTTGTACCGCTTCCGTATTTTCATGCTCTGTTCCAGGCTCCATTGGACTTGTTTGTATCTCTACACAAAGTCCTCTATTAATAGAAGAGACCACACAATTATGAAGATCTCGAAGTAATGGGCAGATGGGCCTTTTCCACTACTAGAAACTCCCAGGAAACGACGTTTGGTATGTACTGTTCACTCGATCCCACTGCTGGTGTTTTCTAATTGCTTCCAGATTACGGATCTTAAGAAGGAGCCAGGAGCGCTTGCATTTGCAACAGAGATGTGCCTCGTCCACAACGTGTTCATCCGCACGTTAAACTGCATCTATCTTCAAGCACCAAATGTCACGCTAGAGACAGATGCCTTAGACTTCGCAACCTTTATACATGCCTTCGTATTCGCCCTTCATGAACACCATAGAACCGAGGAAAAGTTCGCCTTCCCTTGGCTGGAAGAGTTGAATCCCGAAGTGAAAAAATATATGGATAAGAACGTGGAACAACATCATGAATTCGAGCCTGGTCTTCAGGCATTGCAAGAATATGCGACAGCTCTCAGAGAGGGAAAAGTGAAATACGATGGCGCGAAAGTACTATCACTGATTGATGCCTTCTCAAACGCCTTGCTAGAGCACTTGAAGGAAGAGGTTACGTCTTTTGAAGAGCTTGAGAAACTAGGAGATACGATTGATTGGGTGAAATGGGGTAAGAGGGTGCAAAGGCTGGCTGTCGATAATGCCGAGACGGTAAGTCGTTTTCGTCTACCTTACAAAGTGCAATCCCTGATGTAAACGGCAGGAGTTTGCAATCCCCCTCGTTGTGACGAACATTGATCGCACTTTCGAAGACGGCTGGCACCAAACAACGTGGCCACCACCTGTTCCTTGGTTCGTCCCTTACATTTTCCGATGGATTTATCTGCCAAAGCACAAAGGCGCATGGAGGTTCTCTTGCTGTGATTGGTATGGGAAACCAAAAGAGCTGGAGTTTATTTAAAATCTTTCGAATGATGGAGAATTAGCCAGGAGTTACATTCTGCGAAAGATACGAACAGAGCATTACCTTCACTAACTCTAGACTCTTCGTACTTCTCAGGTTCATTGTCTTCATCAATCATATCAGTTGACTCGTTTCAAATCGTCCAAGTATATAATGGACGGCAACATCAAGGAAAGACAATATCACTTTCAATCGGCGGTTTATGTGCTTGGCCTTCTCTCAACATCTCTTCCCTATTAAGCTTCTCACGCTTCTCGTTTCTAGCCTGAAGTTTTTCAAAAAGCGTATTCTCCTAGACAGACAGAATCACTCGGCTCCGTATCTCGTATGGGACTTCTGATTTTGCAACATACCTTTAAATCTGTAGATCTAGGAAAGTCGCCGAGTGCGTTAGTAAGCCTCGATGCCGATAACCCCCTATCACTTGTTTAAAGCCGATGCACAGTCGTCTGTCGGAGCATGGTTATAGATGAGATTATCTTACTCTGAGGCGCCCCTGGAATGGCTCCTGTTACACAAGAAGAAACAATATCGGAGTGCTTAGCTAGCAAATGTCCTTTTCCACTTTATGAACTCAGCTGCCTAGCGCATTTTCATTTCTTCTGTTACAATAGCGATGGTAGCAAATTGACTGTAAAGTTGAAGGCAACACTCCTCAAGGTGCCGCTAAGCGGTTATAGGTTGAGATGCTAATCGTACACGGAAGAGCTTTGGAATAGCGATCTTTGCCTTCGACTCAGACTCAAAGACGCTTTGATCGAAGGAGCTCTACGATGTCGAGTACCTCATTAGTATCAAATTCCATGATCAGTGGTTTGAAAAATTTTGCTGTGCAATGGTACAACTTCTAGGACCTCTTGGTTTTCCCCATATGAGCTTTGGGGCCAGTGAATGCGGTGCCGTAGGCGGGGAATACCACGTCATCCCGACAAACGAGTATGCCATTAGGGGGCTGCGATTAGATATATAGTTAGGCTTGACAAGATTAGAGAGCAGTATTAGGGGGGGAAGGAGATAGAGAAGCTGCGACCAGTATGTAACTATATGAATCTGAATGCTATTCAATTAAGAATAAAATAAAGAACTCCTACTACTGACCTTATTTCTTATCATATTTTAAGGAATCAAGCCAGAGATCTCGTTAGCTTAAACCTTTAAACACGGCAAACCAAGCTTCGAGAAGGAAAGCGTGATGTAACTGATATTAAGGTCATGTGATATCAAAATGCGGAGGTGCCGGATCCGACTGCACCAAGCCACCCAGTCAGAGCCTAAATTAAATCTGTCGTACCTAAAGTTTCACATGTCTGAAAAGCTCCCAGAAAAGCATGATTTTGAGTCATAAAATTGTCGATGACTATGCATTAGCGCCCCCACTGGATCCCACAACAGCCGTTATTCACCGCCACTTCCCAGTTTTGATCTTCATAGTGCAGAATAAGGCACTTCCATCAAAAAAGCACGTCTTTGATGGTCTAACGGTCATATAGACCATATATACATGTAAAGGATTAGCTTTGGGTAGGTGAGGTTGTTGGGGCGCAAACCCAGAAAGTCGTGCCGCTTTTCCGGTTCTGGGTTCTCGTTTCGGGGAAATACAAAGCCGCGCTCAAGCCACGGGGATTTACCCCGTAATTCCGCCTCGTATACATAGTTATCCTGTAATACGTGCACGGACAGGAACACCAAAACTTTTCAACGACCCCTCTTCCCACTTCCCGAAATCTAGATTTTCGTGAATCTACTGGCAGATCATGATTTCAGATATCACATCAGGGCGATACCTTCCTTGCAGTCTCAAGGCATCCAAAGAAAAGTGAAATCGCGAATATCGGAACGCCTACCGGAAACCGAATTCAGAACGCCGAAGCCTGAGAATCAATGAGATGGGTTTCACCAACCAGACTCCGCGTTAGCCTTTAGCCCCTTGAAAGTTCGAGATGAAAATTCGAGTTCGGCGCAGGTTTCCAGAGACCAGTGTCGTAGGAGGAGCCAGCGCGACAATGGGGTCTGGGAACTTGCAGAAAAGGTGGCGAACACCACCACGGCAAGCCAGGGTTGAAGGGGGATGTTTCGCCTTCGCGCGTTTCACGACTTCACGCCTTCATGACTTATTTACGACTTCACAATATCGGAAATTGGTCATATCACTCACAAAAAGTGCAAGGTTCTAATCAAAATATATTTAAAGAAACACACATCTCCCAACTTTCTTTTCATATGCCTCTTTCTATTACTCACTTTACCCTTACCAAAACACTAGTTCCTTATAAAAGCTTTCACAATTTATTTACAAAAATGGCTTTGCCTAATTCCTTTACTGATATGACCGGTTATGGTATAATATACCCTTTTAATACCGATATTTCCTACGATGTATATACCCCTGGTGGGCTGTCAGAACCGTTAAAAGATAGTTTATCTGCTGAAAGTACGAATACTCCACTACCAATATCAGCTGCTCCTCCGCCTTCTCCGCCAGTTAACCCTCATTTTGGGAGTCCTTCATCTACTCCTCCACCAGCTATACCTCTTACAAGTACCAAACCATTAACCGGCTTTGCTGCCCTTGAGAGGCCTTCATTTGGGAGTCCTTCATCTGCTCCTCCACCAGCTGTACCTCTTACAAGTACCAAACCATTAACCAGTTTTGCCGCCCTTGGGAGTCTTGGCACCTTTGGCACCTTTGGGACTGTTCCTCCACCAGTGGCAGCGGGCTCTCCCCTGGATTCAGGCAAACCACACGTCGGAACTAGCAGCACGGCTCTTATTGGGAAGTCCACGTTTAGAACAAACCCACTTTCCTTCCGCAAGACAAGTTCGACATTCTCTAGATTTGCGAATCGGACCCCTGCAATTGGAATATTTGGACCGGCCTCTTCTTACAAAGGCGCTTGGAATAAGGAGAAGTGGGCATACGAACCAACAAACGAAATTGCTACCTTCTTATCTGGAGAAACTCATAATTTTGTCAAGGAAACGCTTAAATTGAAACTCAAAGACCTTAAAGATAAGCTTCCATCATTCTCAAAGATACAATCTCACGTCTTTGGCGAAAGTATCGAAGTCGACAAGGTACTAGGACAACTTGAAAGTTTAACCCTTTTAGAGGACCTTGTGAAGATTGAAGAAATTCTTCAATTATTTACTGCTGGCTATACCGATACCGATATGGAGCTTATTCTTGGAGGCTCTTGGCTAGAGGGAATATATATTGCGAATATTCAAGAAAAGATGAAGATAATTGGCAGAAACTGGAAAGCAAATTTTGACCCGTTAAATAAGGAGTATATTGAGGCAGTTGACGGAGTACCGCGTTCACAAGGAGAATTAGATATTTTATTGAAATTAATCGACAATTAATAAAGGAAGGCAAGCAAGATATAATATTATTTTCACTTCTCGCGCCTTTAATTTCCTCTCTATTCCCGTATTCATTTTTACATTTTATATTTCATTAGTTTTCGTCACTAGCTAGGAATTCGGCATTGTTTATTAAAGGGGGTTATATTAATTAATATGTTATTTGAGATCATTTAAAAGACTGCAAGCTAGAGTCTGAGCCCGGAAAGACGAGTCAGTGTGAATGAAAATACCTATCATATGTGAGACTCGTGTGCCGGAAAATCCTCCATTGGACTCCTCCGTGTTGCAAGGTGATTGCGTGGCGGACACTAGTCCACTCATGATGCCCCTCGAAAACAACAAAACGATATCCGAATTCCAGATCTCCTCAATGCAGACCTTCCAAGAGGCACCGCCTGCACAATACTCTCTTCATCCTGTTGAAGATACTGTCTTTTCGGAAATGGAGTAAGAATTCGAAGTATCACACTGCTCCAGGACTGACTGTACATAAAAGAAGAGTATCCCATTAACCTAAAAGCAAAAAACGGAAACCCTCGGGCGAAAAAGCCAAGCCTCAATTAAAGTATCGATTTGTATCTCGATCTAACACCGAGAGCAAGGACATCCAAAAGTCATACAAGTTAACAAGAAAAGCCGGTATCCTCAACAGCCCGCTGATCCCGTGCATGTCCGAGGATGATTTGGACCCACCTCACCCTACACTGAAGTCTTAGGATCCTTTCAAGTTAAAGAAAAATATGCGCTCTCGAGCTCTCCTCGACGAAAGGAATTTGGAGAAAGTTAAAAAATAGCTTCAAGAATCACCAAGCTACTCCGAACGCAACTTTGCGGCCGAGAGGTCCCTTGGTTGCATGAAACTTCTCAGTAAGGTACACTCAACGTGATTCTTCCTTGCAGGGCAATCGAGGCATTTGCAGCAACCCCTAGAGAAAACACAGATCCTATTTTCCTCTTGCCTAGTGCAACTTTGCTGCTAGACTTGGGAGTATGGCCAGAGTGCCTTCAAGGTTTGTGCTCCCAATTCAACATTCACGATGCGGTTGCGTCTTCGAATAAATTTTGGTAGTTCACGTGCTGCTGACCAGTGCGATCCACAGTTCTTTCGCCTTGCATGTCAGGCTCTTGCTCCTCAAATCCTGCAAGCTTACGATCAGCCTCCGAGCCCCCCAACACTTTGTTCGCTATTACTCAGTCTTGTAACTCCCTCCCCAAGTATACATAGAACAATAATTCTTTCCTGCATTGATCCATTTTGCTCGTGGAGTAAATACCCTATTATTAGTCAACATAAGACCCAATTTAGTCTCTTTTAACTTACCAAGATTCTCCTTGCCGTGTAGCATGGTAGACCTCGTGCGGAATTGCTGATACTTGTCCTTTATCCAACGGCCTTGTAACGTTGAAGTCGTAAAGGAACCATGCGTTCACATTATCCTCTGAATCACAATTCGGAAGAAAATGCATAGCATCATGGCATTCGTCTTGTAGATTTTTGTTGAATGGTCGATTGAGATTCTGTTGACAAAAATCACACCCGAGACGATAGACCCTTTCTACTGGTTTTGCTGGAATATCCGTAACACAGGCACGGATAATCACTCGAAGTGGATTCCCGTTCATTTCGAACGGAGGGATTCTGCGGAGCGCAGAAAATAAGGGCTTTTGGAGCTGGATATTGTGAAGGAGAAGGATCTGCAAGGACGACGATTTTTGAGTAAGGTGGTGCCTATGTGTCAGCTGACAGATGCCCAGAAACAATCCGATTTGCCGCCCGCGTAGCGCCAAATAACGCCCTATAGCGGTCCCTACATCCGTACGGGGTTCAGGACCGGTCCACATGACGTGGGGAACCCAAGCAAATGCACCCAGCTTCTGAACGCTGAGCCAGTCCATTCACAATTGTTTCGCAGATGCTGCATGGTCCAATTCCGGTCCTCTCGGTGGCAAACAATTGGAAGTTGGCTCTGCCAGAAGCGATTAAAAGCCGAGCGCGTTTAAGCTATGAGACCATGGCAACCAAGGGTAGCTTTATGGGCCAGTTCGGCTTGGGTATTACAGATACAAGCAAGAGGTCAAATAGTGGGAAAAATAATTGACTGACGAATATTTAAGAAGCGTGAGATATTCGTAGTCCTTCTTGAACCTATGGTGTCTCTGGTGGGGTTTCTCCTCTGCACTCAGGACAGTCCTGGGTGTTGTCATCGTCTTGCCAATCATGAGCCCTGCCTCGGGTTGTTGGATCACAACATGCCCCGGTTTCACTATTTTGTGCAACCAGACACCTTTTGATCTCCTTCAGCCTCGTTCGGTCTTGCCCTCTCGCCTCGTGGCGGTCAGCACATGCAAATTCTGCGACAGCATCGTCACACATCTATAATCCTTTAGAAATCTGTGCGAAAAATAGGTGAAAATACTCACAATGCCGGTTTGCTCGGATATAGACAAAGAACCGAGGTTGGCAGGGCTGATTGTTCGGGTTGCTTTCCTTGGACGTGTGTAGAGGTTGCAAGTTGGTCGTTGCAAATGAGTAAGGTTTGGAAAGGGAAGCAGCACCTGGATGTGAGTTCTATTTATCCTCTGGTCAACTCGATTGGCATATCATTAATGAGGAAGGAGTAATAAAGCCCTGGGAATATGCACGTCTCTTGTATTGTTGCATAAGCAAGATAAAGAAGGGTATTACACCAATGAGATTTATTAACTTTCTTCAGCTGCAAAGCTGGGAACAAAATAGGGAGTGGCCCGATCTATTGCACGTGAATCCCGGCGCGGACGAATGCAAGCCCC
Organism: Hyaloscypha hepaticicola; assembly: GCA_002865625.1. Lineage (NCBI taxonomy): Eukaryota > Fungi > Ascomycota > Leotiomycetes > Helotiales > Hyaloscyphaceae > Hyaloscypha > Hyaloscypha hepaticicola. Next base: position 831,780 of record KZ613477.1, read on the forward strand.
ACCTCTTTCAGTGAACTCGATCTGCGGCCACCTTGTGCAGCAGTTTATGATCGAATTCCTCGCGCCACTTCTGGCTCCTCTGCCTCTACCGCAGCACTCTTACGCTTTGGACCACGTTTCCCCTTGCCCTTGATGACCGAATTGCTCGAAGTGAATGATGCCAACCGATGATAATCGAGGACCGCCCGGGGGCTGCACCCCCACTCGCTTAGTAAGCTTTTGTTTTGGAAGCAAATTTTTTGAGTTTCTCTATTATGTCCTCCTTAATTAACACAACTTCTTTCCTTGAAAAGCAACTTGTTATTCGTAAAGTTAGGGGTTTCTTTTAACCCATACTTCGCCCCTAGCCGCGTGCACGAAAATTGGTCGAGGTGCACGTCCATTTCTCGCTTGTAACCTCACTTTACCCCCACCCCACACCTCGCCTAAAAATATATCTTCATTTTCGCGTACACCCATTACTCCACCACTCTCACCACTCTCGCACCACCACCACTCTCACTCTCACCGCTTACTATTCCCACGACTCTCACTACTATACTCTCTTAAAGCGACCGAGCTCATTAACGAGGGAATTGATGACACATAATCGGTGGAGGCTTATGTGGCTGTTTGATGTGGCTGGTTGACTTGCGATAGGAGTAATCACGTGCTCTGTTTCGGACCCACAACCGAGTGCAAGTAGATTATCAGTGGGGATGTCAACAACGTCTCCCCCAAAAGAATATTGCTCGAAGAGTCTCCTACTTCGACATTCAGCCAAAGATCATTCCAGCCATTCTTACATCATGCCGGTAACTTCATGGCTGGCATGTCTTCGGTGGTCGTGAGCACTCGGGAGCCCTGTTGATGCTTCATTGATTGTGAGACTCAATCGACAGCCTTTATTGGAGAACTACCACTTTCCCTTCCACTTCCTCTTTCCTCAAACTTTATGCAAATGCAATAGGCAAAATTTACCCCGTCCATCCCCCCTCCTACCTATCAGGACCCCAACCCGACAATAGAATGAACCAAGGACTCAGTTCCCGAGCTTTTAACTCCGTACCTTGTTGCAAGTATGAGAGGGAAGAAAGAGTATATCGTCCATTTCGAGATACCAAGTCTCCTAGCAAGACGTCTTGGTTTAGCCAGAGCCTGTCAGGGACGTGTTCTCTTCCGTTGTTGACCCAAACCATGAATCGTTACATGGCCGCTGACGTTCCCTTTGCATGTCACTGTCTTCGTTTCCACGCTTTCGCGCTGATGGGAGCAGCCCAGCCCTCTTCTGCCTCGCCTCGACTTCCTCGAACCGCCGGTATTTTAACCCTAGATGACCGAATAAAATCCTCACAGCGACACTTGGAAATCTGGCCACGGCATCTTCCAATGTGACCGGTTCGCCCACACCAAAATTCAGATCGGTGGAGTCGTCATCTTCGCTATCATCAGGGTCTCTCCCGGACCAAAGCCTCCAATTTGTTCGAAATAGTCGATGCAGCCTTACAAGATCACCATCTGCCCATAGGAGTTAGCACTAGCCAAGAGCAAATCAATTATACGTACGGCGGTCTACACGATGAAGCTTCCAGTACCATCTTGCTCGCCTTGAGGGCTCTGTTAACACCTCTACGTTCCCATAGGCGCCGCGACGAACGATACGAATCGTTGTTACCGGATCATTCATTCGGCTAGCAAAAGCATTTAGACGCATCATGTTCAGGATTGAGACTGTGCCATCCAGGAGATCCAACTTCTCCTCCACGATGCTTAGCCTGACCTCCACGGTCTGCATCCTCTCTTCCAAGGCGCCTATTCTCTTCTTCACTGCCTCTAACTCTTCCTCCCATCTCTCTTCTATGCTTTTCATCTGCTCCACTAACGATTCCTCGACTGACTCTAAATTTGACATTAACTCGTTGTACCTGTCAAGTTGATTGGAATCTATTTCGGCAACTCTATCGTGAATATTTTCCAAACGCTCGTCCATCGCATCTACCTTATCCCTAACCCCTTCCAACTCCTCTGTCAGATGCCGAATATCGTCGTGTAAGTCGGCACAGGATACTTGGTCGTGGGATATTGATCGCGCGCGATGTAGGATCTCCTCGTTATAACTATATTCTGCGACATTCAACCGCTGTTGAATCTTTAATATCTCTTCGTGTGTCTGTAGCAGGCATTTACTATGTAAAAGCCTCGTTGGCGATTGCTCGATATCTCTTTTATCATTGGGTGGAGGGGTGAGGTTGTATGCGCGCGCGAGCTCCATGTTGGTGGTACGTAGAGGTAGCGTACTTGTCATTCTCGATCTGCCAGCCGGGGTTGTGCGAAAGTGTTGCTGTGTCGGATGATGCTTGAGGCATGTGTTGATCCAGGAAGTGAGAAGTTGATTGTTGACTATTCACCGGGCGGCTCTGTCCAGCTCACGTGCGCTTTTCGCAGCTTTGCTTGAAATGACATCACCAGTGGATGAAGGAATTGACGCACGGTTCAGCCGAGAACATCAAATTCCCATCTAAAGTCATCACTTTCCAGATTTTACAGAATTACTAATTCTTATCCAAATATCTTGAAATTAATATAACATCGAAAACTTTACAGATTCTACTTGACTGGTTAGACAAATAATGTCTCGAGTAGCAAGTAGATTCAATTGTCACCAAAATTTTGGCGGCTCGGCTAACTGCGGACCGGAGAAAAGTAATACCGAAGAAGACACTTTCTGTTCTCCGCTTGAAGGTCCGACACAAAGGACGACCATTTCCTTCTTCTGCTATGCCTTGCGAGGCGTGTAGCTGGACGCCTGAACGTCAAAATCGTTGCCGTTACCATAGCCATGTCAAGCTTTTCTATGGAGTCAGTGATCGAGGGGTGTGGTCTCTGGGTTCCCAATTTATCCTCAAAGAACGATCCAGTAACCCACCGAATTTCGAAGCCAGCAATATCCGATTCCTAAAGGAAAAGACTTCGATTCCGGTTCCCATTATTGTTGAGGATTGGGAAGAAGATCACAACCGCTATTTCATGCTCACAAAGCGCATCCATGGCGAGTCACTCGATGCTGCATGGCCAACATTGTCCACGGCTGACCGAGAACGCGTCGCGAAGCAAACGGCCGAATGCCTTCTACAGCTTCGCAAACTCCATTCACCGCAGATGCAGAGTGTTGATGGACAACCGATATATTCTGCTTTTCTGTTTCCGAACGGCTACGGTCTTCCACACGGTCCTCTTTCTTCTGACGATGAGCTGTGGAGAGAGATGGCGAAGTCTTTGGAGACAGTGCCAGAGAAAGCTCGCCAACGTTTACGAGAGCGTATGCCCTCAGCGAGCCCGTACACGTACACTCATGGCGACCTGACAAGTGTAAATATCATCGTCAAGGAGGGTAATCTGGTCGGTATTCTCGACTGGGAGGCCAGTGGCTATTTCCCAGTTTGGTGGGAGTTTACTTGCGCAGGGATTGGCTTGGGGGAGGAAGATTTTGAATGGAAGAGTCTTCTGCGAAAGCACATGCCTGACTATACAGCGGCCCGCGAGTTCTGGTTAGACTTTTATGCGCTTCGCAAGTATCCGAAGTTAGATCAGAGGGGTGAACAGTTGATGCAGGAGTTGTTGGAAGATTAGGCCACCAAATATTATTATAGAGGTGCGAAAAGATAGATCTCTGTCTCTACTATGACTATGGCTTCAAATCTCCAGATGAAATCGCAAAGGAAAGACAACCGCCTCGAAAGCTCGGTCGAACCATTGAACTTGACCGTCGTCGAAACTGAGGATCTGCGGTTTACCTCTTAATTGCTGTTCAGCTGAGAGAGAGCCACTCACCATCATCGCCCTAGCGCACTCTCACTTCCCCTCGAGTCTATTACTGACTCTATTTAATAGTCTGCGGCAACTCGGCCCCGCAGAATTCACAATTTTCACGCCCTGTTATATTGCCTTTACCACACTTCGGACAGTCCATCTTTCTTGATCGTGGGCGGCGTTCAGAAGGGAGATGATTTATACCCCTTTACAATATGGAGTTCGATGGCTCGATAGACTTAGATTTGAAAGTGATGGAATTATTTTATGGTTTTCATAAGTTTCTGGAATTTGGGCGCCCAAAGCTGAGCCACCTTTGGAGCCGAAAGGCATTGAGGCCTAAGTGAACCGAGTGTTGATAGCCAGTATCGGACTACTGAGCAAATCACAGGGTGTTGAGCCCACTTGCAGTCCCACGAAACCGACATGATCCACTGTTTCTTTTTTGCCCCACCTTTTTCTGCGATAAGGCCGACAAAGGAAGAGGGGGCGTGCCCTCTGAGAACACCCATTCTACCAGCGTCTTCTCAGCAGAAAGGGCGATTGCATTAAGTAGGGTCTACCATCGGCGGTTTTTTACAATAAAAAAATTGGTACGAGTCTTGGACCCTTCTAGGGAAGATTGCCCTCTCCACAGATTGGGAAATATATATATCTTTTTCCTAATTCACTTGACTTCCGCGTCCCATCTCTTATCCTTCTCCAGGAATACATCTCAGTTGACGATGCCTCACATTCTAATCCCCCATACAAGCTCTTATTGCCCTCCATCTAGTGCAAACTGGCCATAGTCTTCGACACTATCTTCATGCAAAATCTCGTAATCCTCCCAGGCCTTTCGCCCTGAAACGCGAGTATAACATATATCAGAGCTTATTCTTCAGTTTCCGGGATTAGGTGGAGGAGATGGGTCCTGCTTGTATGTCATTCGAGGTCCTAGGAACTGGCCATGGGAGACTTACAGGCTCCGGGTTAGGATCAGGACTCACGCCGCCTCCTGTCTGATTTGGGTAGCCATCCGCCCAGATCCCAACCCCCTGAGACCCTAAAGAACTTGTGACTGATGGATTATCTATCTCGCCTCGATGGGAACTGAGGAATTTCGAGGATCGTGAATACCGTGCTGCTCGACGCTTTCTCGTCGGCAGAGAATCGACGGACTCTGATGGCAGGCTGGTTAGTCGAACGCAGACGTGACGAAGGGTCTTACTGACGGGGTTGATGCCAGGGAAACCAAAACCAGGTGGCAGGTTGATGTATGCAAACTAGTTGTGAATCCCGTATGGGAAATTCTGTCCAGGCAGTTCAAAATTTCTCCAGCCTCAAACCACAACACCTCTTATGGTGGCAGATCTGTTTCTAGGGCGTACTTCGCCCTTTCGATCGATGTGAGTTCTGCCCGTTTCTCCTTCCCGGGCGCAATTTCTACGTAACTCTCCGTAGGATCAGAAATCCCTTTCGATCGACACGAGTATTGCCCGTTTGAAGCTGCTGAGATGGTGTTGAGACCGCCGGCACCAGCATGCCTTTCTGCGTCTTCTTATACAACTCGACGTTAGTTAAATCCATACTCCTAAAAGGATAAGCTTACAAAAAGGGGGTCTTTCCCCTTTTTAGGCCAGCACCTATTTCCCCCGTCTCTTTACATTTCCCCGTTTTCTTCACACACTTGTAACAATTGCCTTCCCACTTGGGCTTCTCCAGATTTTCGAAGAACGTAAGATCTCCTTAAGATGTCTGATAGACCCATTTTTGCAAAGCAGAAGTTTGTCCATTGTATAAGTGTGTGCAGAATTGTACGGCGGCTCGTAGGTCTGAAGCTCATTTAGTAGAGAGCTCTCTTTCAACTGATGTGGGTTCAAGGGTGCAAGGGTGCCGTCAACTCCCTCTCCAATCACAACAACAGCCTTCAATTTATCATCCCGATCTAGCATATAAAATGCTCGTATGAGGTGTTTAGATACTATGAACCTGTCAATCATCTCCAAATCAACTGAGATTAGTAATGTGTAAGGCGGAAGAAAACAAGTCTCAGAGGTGTGAAGTGAACCTACCTGAATATCTTATTTTGGATTCCACGTTCTCGGGAGGTAATGGGAGCGCACCTATGCGCTTATCGGATGTTTGCCGCCATGCAATCGAGTTTGTCCCCCAGTGAAAATTATATATCATGCATTTTCACCTTTTTATTGCATGTTAACCTCCCAATATGACAATATTGTCATCTCCCACCAAATTCAGAAGATCTAGATGATGGTCGCTTTACTATAGGATCCTGTACGAAGTCAATGAAAAATGCACTTAACATGGGCATGTTTGCTTACAGGTTTCCCCTTTCCACAGTAACTTTGAAATATAATTCTTCATGAGAAACTTATCAAAGTTCACCGGTAATGGTACGTTAGAGACTCCCTGGGGTCTTATTCTACAACCCCAGGGAATTTAAACTTCTTATTGACGTTAGTCGAATCTAGTTAAGAAAGGCCAAATACTCACAAGCAAGTCCATCCTCTTCATCCACTTCCCCACTTCCGCCAAGCACGATACCCCACAGCTCCCACACGACAAGTCATGAAACCCAAATGCTCTGCACACCACGTCAGAGAATCATATCACTATTTTATCTGACTCCAAGTGAACTAAATGAGGCGATGAAGAGGATATCGACACTGGTAGTCGATAAGACTGAAGAAGTGTTTGGTTTTGTGTTGGAATGGAAAGAGAAAGCAACGACGGATGGAGGTATTCGAGTAGATGAAACTTCGACCTGGGTAAATTCTCCTGACGAGAAGGAGTCATTTTTTCCCTTTGTGTCAGGCGTGGTGTCAATTTGTCGGTGAGATGAAAAAGTCGGTGAGATGACCTTTCTCGTGCTCTCGGGCACTGCTCCTGAGTGGGAAAAGTGTGCCACAAAATGTGCAATGCAGTTTTTCGTGCTTTTTGAGAGAGCCTCTGCGCGGGTAGGTTTTGACGCACCCGAATCTGCAATGGTATGTATGTCGTGCCTCGTGCCTCCGGAGTTCATACATATTTTTGCAGCTTTTGTTGCATGAACCACAACGAAACTCCTTCGGAGGTGGAGCAGGAACTGCATCTGTGCGCATGCGAGGAGCCCCGGGGGTATTGGCATGATTTTGCAGGAAAGTTTGTTGTACGTAGTTCTGCGGAGGATACGGTGGTTGAGCTTGGTTTAGAAGAGGAAGTGGCGAGTCGAAGTTCGTACTTGATCGTGTTTCTAGTGAGAGGTTTGAATGGTGTTGCTCGGTCTGCTGCTCTTGCATCGAGGCAATTGAGTCTGTAGAGTACGATATTGGTTGAGCGATGTTGAATAGAGGTGTACTGTTGGATGTGAATGAAGTCGTAGATGTGAACATTTTGATATGAATTGACTCAAATAGAGGATATTGGGTTGTTTAGAAAGATGAATAGAAGTCCAACAGATTTGGAAGTAAAGCAGGAATCCTGATGGACCGGTCCTGTATATCAGTCCCTGTACTGGAAGAGGCGGCACACTAGTTTCCACTTTAGGGGGCGAGCCTCCACAATTTGCAGTCCACAGATTGAGCGTGGATGCTCTTCCGCATAGCTAGCTAAAGGAGATGTGAAACCAAGAGCCAGGGTTGCCGAATCCTCACAAAGAAGCAGATACGGCTCATTTGATTCCAAATCGATTTCGGGTCATGTAGTGCAGCACGTTATGTGTGATACAGGTAGGAAAGGGGCTTGCTGAGTGGCTCGTATTTAATTACATATGCAGTGTCATTATTCAGCCCCATATCGGCCAGTGTCCATGTACATTGGAAGGAGGTGGAATGTTGCTTAGCGAAACTTTGCCCTTCGAACTGCATCTGATGAACGTATAGAGAGGCACTCTGCACATCCCTTACCAGATTAATTCTACCTCTTCTTATGGATGCTCATCTGGGTTGTGAGACGAGGGATTGGGATGAGAAGCAGTTGTCAGTTGTGGTGAGACAAATATGACATCGAACCGGAGTTTTCACACGCCCCCTCAGTTAGCTTTCGATCCCAACCGCAATTATGCAGCTCAGGACTGCCTAAGACATTTACGAGGTTTGGCGCTGCATGTGCTTGCACTTGCAGCTGGAACTTTCGCTAATGGCACAAGGACAAGGACGTGCTGGACTCGGAGCGCCACGCAACCCTTGCTGCCGATCTTCAGGTCAGAATATCTACTTAAATTTGAAAGTTGGGTAGATCTCTTCCCTTCTTCAGTTCTTTGGCTTACGCAAAATATCACGGGAGGGAGAGACATAAGAGTGGTGGACATTTTATTCGATCTAAAGAAAGACCTTCAGAGGTCATTAGACTTGTACTTTCCCGGCCAAGCCGCCCCCCCTCCCCTTCCTTTTTTCCCTTGTCATGTCATCCATGATGGGTGGACTGCTGGGTTACGGCAATCACCGCAGCGTTCATCTAGCCTGTGTTTTCTGTTAGCCGATATAACTTGATGGTTTCAACGTACCTGAACTCGATCGCCACAACTGATGGAGGGCAGCGTTTATGAGTTGTCCCGTAGTTTGTGCACCATGCTCGAACTGTGTAGCGGACATGACCGCAGCGTTATTCGACTTGCGTGTAGTCGCACATTGTCAGGAGCCGGTGGACAAAAGAGGTATGTTGTTGTGGAATATTGTGGAAATTGTTTAAGAAATGAGAGGGGTAGTGAGCCACCCTTTATAAATTGAATTTGAAAAGGGGAGGTATGGAGAAGAGCAAAAACGGCAAGAAACCAACGCCCATGAACCGGAGTCACGGGCATCGAGATTGCCGGTAATATGTACAATTCATGGGAATGGATTGATTGGTTTTCCAAAGCTAGTGATTTTTAGTTACAACCATTGCTCTGAATCAGAAATATCACTGCAGTGACACATATGATGCATGCTCTAGCAGCGCCATCGCTGGTGTAGTTGCTTCTTTGGCATTTTGAGTGCCCCCTTTCAATCCTCTGAGACGGGGAGGTGTCTATCTCAATTGTAACCCCTGAGCTTGAAAGATGGAAACAATTATTTCAAGACTTGATAGCGATACAAGGTGTTCAAAAATAATAGACATAGCTTCGATCACAAAGAGAAGAGTTACGATGGCTTACTTCCATAAATGACAACACTTCGAGTCTTGAAGTCCCGAATATCCTTCCACACATTCAATTCGACCTCGCCATGCGTATTCGCCCACTTAGTGAAAGCTGTAGTTGAAATATACAGGACCTGGATGTTAATGAAACCAGCCTCTTTTAAATGATCGCTCCAACTTCGGGTGTCGTCTTCACTGTGTGAGGTGGATTCAAAGTCTTGGATCTCGAAAATTCCCCTAGGTTGAAGGCAACGCAAAGCTTCTCGGCACAAGTTCCCCCGATTTTTTATCCAATGGGATAACATTCGGCCATGAATATAATCGAATCGATTCGGTGCAAATGTCCACCCGAGTTCCACATCACCCAACTGGTACTCGAAATTCAACGGATAAAGTTCGTCAACTTGGGCAAAGCTGCTATCAAAGCCAATGACTCTAGCTATAACATATTGATTTGCTATTCAAGTCAGTTACAGATACTAAACGAGTAGGGAGCCTTACCAAAATCTATTGCCCAGTGTCCTTGGCCTGTTCCTATATCAAGAACGTTTGACACACTTTTAAGAGTCGCTGCATGTAATCGACCACTTAACGTGGTTTTCCAGAGTTCATGTTCATCTTCTGTAATGATTGTGAGATAAGTTAAAATTGGACGGAGGTATTAACTTACTGCCGAATTCCAAATAACTGGGCCTATTCTCCGTAATAAAACGCCCATATTCAGATAGTATTGAGGTAGTTGAAGTCCTTGTCTCATTAGGAGGGTTCATGTGGAAGCTGGCACAGTTTTACTCACCCATCAGGGTCTCCAATAACTGAATCTCGGCGAAATCCCTAAGAAGGTTATCAAAATTGTTCCCAACTATTTCGGCCACTTGTAACCTACATATCGCGTATGGACTGGCGGAGGCTCGGCTGGCACATCATGCCGTGCTTCTTCCAAATCAGACATCGCTGACAACGGCAAATCCATCATTTGGAAATGTGAAACTCTCGTTGGGAACGATGGATCTTTGGGGTTGTCGCTTTTGCACTTGTCTTTGAGGATTGGTCTGACTTGTGCGTACAGCCATAGCAAAAACCACAGCCCAGCCATCAACTTCACCTATATATTTTGTCACTGGAAAGTCGTAGCTTTAGGGGATAACAACGTACCAAAAGAGAAGAAGCAAAGTCAAGTTTTCCTATCGCAAGCAAACCCACAGCCAAAACAGTACACACGAAAGAGATACCACTGAACCACATATTCCCCTTAACAAGGTTTCTCACAAAGGTATCTCGCTCCATGCGTTGTTGTAGACGGTAATAAACAACGAATAGCAAAATATACATAAGCCCCCAAATGGAAAAAGCTAGATAATGGAGAATTTCACGACCTTTCAATAAAACATTGCCGGAAAGTACAGACACGATAACGACGCAAATTACTAGGAATAAACTCCCACCCAGTTTCGAATCTTCATTGTCTCGAGAAACAAATTTCCAGGACCATGCGCACTTGAAAAATCACCTTAGTAAAAAGCTAACGCAAAACCGGTAAGGAAACTTACTTGGTATACAATCAGAGCTCCATTATTGAGCGAAAGAACTTCCACGATGGCCCTTTCGTCTTGTATGACAGAAAATACCAAAAGAAGAATGCCCAAAACAAGGAGTGAAAAACCGATACTCGTCTCGACCTTGGAAAATGGTTTTTTTTTTCCGCGAAGGTATATGAAAAGGCCCATCTTGCACATGGTGAAAATAATCTGGATAACAGAGGCTACCAATGGAAGCAAGAACTTTATGTTTTCCCGCTGTGTTAACTCCATCTTTTCCCGCAGTTTCTGGATTGGCTCGTTAAGCTGGGGAATACCACTCAAGTCGGGCGTAATGTCCAGGCACCCTGGCAGGAGGCGCGTGGAAAGAAGTAAGGGAAGAGAAAAACGCTGCAGGAGTAACTGTGAGGGAGTTTGGCTGATTGCGAACGAAAAAGTGAGGCGGGCATGCCATATTGCCTCGTTCTGAAGCGTATTCTTATACATGAATCTCGATCCCCACGGTTTAAGCAAAAACAATACAAAGACAACGGGTCCAGAGCTCGTCACAAAGAAACCGGGAGTTCCACCCGCCCCTGGCATCAGGAAGCATTGCCCCGACTCATCAAAAACAAGAAACGCTATACGATATCGATCGATGACTTCAAATCACACCACATAAGAGCAAAATCAAGGCTAGGGCGGAAGGATAGGGAAAGGAAACATGAGTGGTCCCGAGATATACGAGATGTGGGTAGCTCTGAACCCCCTACATTGTGGCGCGCGCTAGAGGTCCCATTTTGAAAATGGGACCTCTAGCGCGCTTTTAAGCGAACTCAGAAATCGAGCACTTCCCCTCCCGCCCGCTGACGACGAACCCATACCAAAATATCCTTCGCATGATGGGACCCAGAGATGGATGAGAGCAAGTTCAGCTCGAGCTGTGGTCACAATTCCTTCTACATATCGCTGCATGACCAAAAGTTAGAAAATCCTTCCCGGCAGACAGTCTCAGGTGTCCATACAACGCGCGTTCACTTTCTTGTACAGTATGAGCAGCATTGGGCGGCTGTACAACTTTCAATCTCTCCCTTCTCCCTCGTGCAATTTCCAAGTCAAATCTTTTACTCAAGTAGCTTTCGTTATTCGCTGTGTTGCCATCCCCCGCCCAAAGTTCATCTCATCAACAGCGTGGTACAAAGAATATACGACGCTCATTTTCATCCATCTCAATGGTCCTTTTCGCCCCAATACTGGTATGTCTTGGAATCCCTCGCTCCTTAGCTGGTGTACTAAGAACCCACAGTAGCACTCATGAGTCCCGTGGTTTGAACAACGGTGTAGCAGATATTACTTGTGCAAAGAAAACAGAAAAGGCACTCCTCGACTATATATGTAGTGTCGACGCAGATGCAGATACAGTGATACGTGCTCCACCAAGAGATTCGAATATTCAGATTTCGAGTCGAAACAAACGCCGAAGACTGGACAATTCTCACGAGCGTACGGACAGTGACAGTGACAGGAACAATGGAGCCGCTGCCAACAGGAGCGTGGCCGATGCTGCTGCTGCTGCTGAGGGGAGCGTGGTCGATGATGGAGCTGCTGCTGAGGGGAGCGTGGATAAATACAAGCCGAAGAATGCAGTCAAAATCATCGCGAACAAAATTCGAAGTGGGATCCGGGAGAGGACGAAGCAGATTAGAAAGAGCAAAGAGGAGGCTGTGTCTACTGAAAAACAACCAGAAAACCCTCCAGCCAAATTTGCGACGCTTTTCGAACTCTTTGCGACCCAGTCAACCGAGCCAAAGCCGATAGAGGATCTGATCACGACGCTCTGGGTTGAAGCAAATGGCCTGATCCAAGTTTCTGAATATATTGCTTGGAAATATCTGTTCATTTGTTCATGTCTGCGCATCTTGCACGACCTCAGGGATGAAACCAAGGCCGTGAAGCGGTGGGTGACTGCAACTCGCATAATCAACTCAATTGTCAATGGTCTTTGGGAACATTGGGGACCTGTCGCCCTATTTGTGTATGAAGCTTTCGCTAGTAAGGTGAATAGCCCTCTAAAAAGGCAGCTGCTAACGCATATGTAGGAAAGAACTATTCTTTGGGACATTTGCCACGTTATGGCGAAGAGATGTGGAGAGATGTTGCATCCGCTGTTGTCAACGACCTGTCGGGAGAACAGCTGCCTAGTGAACTTCGAGAGACTGAGATGTTTCATCCTCCCGCTTCCGTTAGCACCATGCTGAATATGCAGTAAGTGACAACTATTTGCCCTTAGAACTGGCGAGGCGGTGCTAAAGCGATGCATCAAGTTATTCGGATGTGTGCCACAGACTTAACTTGGCTCGATTAGCTCAACTCTGCCCGACAGAGGTTTCCCAAATCCATGTACCAATATGGCCCCTTCAACTTCAGTGGGAACGGGGGAGCGCAGCAGACAAAAGACGACGATGGCCCCTTCAACTTCAGTGGGAACGGGTGAGCGCAGCAGACAAAAGACGACGAAAAGAAAAGAAAACGAAGCCGAACGCCAAGCGCAAAACAATAAGTTTGACAGGCGTAGACCACCAGAATTCTCAGCCACCATCTACCCCAGGGTTGAACACAGACAGCGCAGGGAACTTACCAAACCACCAGCTGGCAGCTTGGGATAGAATTCCCAATGGAGACAAGATAGGTGAATCTGGTTTCCTGGGGGGTGTAGTCGATGAGCTGCTGCCGCGGGCGCGTGAAGGAGTTGGAAAAAGAGGTAAGTGCAAAGTGTTTTCTAATAGCCGTTTAGAATACTAAAGTGATATGAAGTGGAATCCGAAAGCAACATCACCGACCCGTTCCTCGACCTTGAAACCGTCACTAGCTACTGCGACCTGGACCCGTACCTCGAACTTGAAGACAACGTTGCCAACTGCGACCTAGATCCCTACCGCGACATCGAGAGCCTCACCCTGAACCCGTAGCCTTCCCTACACTGAAGCACTCCATAGCTCATTTCTTCTTCCCCTTATCCTTCTCCTTCTTCTCAAGCAGATAAAGAAGATCGACTACAGATTCTTCCTCAACTTGGATTGTGCCCACGCCGTTTATATGTGCGCTTTGTCCTGGAGCCAACTCCGCCCCGTCGAATGTTGGATTATTCCCCCAGACATTGACAGGAAACAGGTCTGCGGAGCGAGCACCCAAGGAAATTTTGCCAGGTCGGAGTCTGAGTACGCTACATGTCATTTTTTTCGAGTTGATCTGGTTTTCATAGCCTAAAGCTTTAAAAAGGTGCCGAGCCTTTTCCTTCAACCGAGTGTCTGTCATTGTTTCCACGCCATCCGCGCCCAGTTCAAAGCGAGCATCTTTGGTAAACAAGCCAAAATCTCTTATGAGGCCGGTGATGTCCTCTTCCGGCCCTCCAGACCCACTCATGGAAAGGTTACGGCTTAAGGTTGGGTAAGGGTGGTAGTATAGGGAAATCCGACTCGCAGGTTCCTGCAGATCCTTGTCTTAAGCCCAAAATGGTGTAGGATATGCGATGCAGAGTCTCGCATCAGGCGCCACAAAATGTCGAGATGAATAGATCGAGCTTTGATGATGGAGGTCGGCACTTGGAGGGGTTTCCAAAGACCTGCGCGGACGCGAATCTAGCGCGTGGTTAGAGACGCTGCATAAAGGTTTGAAAGACTGACATACTATAGCGTTGGCAGTTTTGGATCTGGTTCTCTCTGAGGCAATATCGCGACAAGTCAACTGGGCGTTTTTGATTGCGTCGTTGGGCAAGCGGGGCTAAGCAAGCTCCGGTAGACGCTAGTACCAATAAGAGCTGGGGCCGAACAGCATCACGCGAATAGGTACCTCGCCTTGCAATTGAATTCTTCCTTACAACCTACGTGGATAAAGCAGCAGTTGATGCTCAAGCGGGCACGACCTTTGTCTCTTGACTACAGAGCCACCGATCCATTGCGTCATAATAGTGAGCATAAAAGTCAATGCTTGCAATTACTTTATCATCAGAACGCTCTCTTACACCATCCTAGCTGGCCGTTGGTCAAGTGTCATTGCAGCTTAAGCTCAAGGTAAACAGTTCCGGACGACGTCCATGTACTGATATTGCGGTGAAATGCCACGTGTGACGAAGCTCCAGCCAGGCACGTGATCATTTGACTGGTGACGGAGCGAGCCCAGCCAATCAGAAGGCACGTGGTGGACGTTCCTTTTGTCGCCAAAGTCACTGTCAACGCTCGGTAACACCGCAGGTATGTGGAGCAAATTTGGGAAGAGATTACTGTGAATCTGGCTACTCGATGTGGCATGCGACTAGAACCAGAAATGCAGTTGCCCTTTCGAGCGAGTGGGAAACGGTAGGGAGATTCAGCGATGCGACCCATGCCCACCCGCACAAACCCTCCACCCGCAGCTGGGGAATAAGCGAATGCCCCTTGTTTTCATGTCCGCAGCTGGATTTAAAGTAGTTCCTGCGGACGAGGGCGTTTCGATCACTGCCATAACCCCGCTTTTCATCCTTTTGAAAATAAAATGATTTATAAAAATCGAAGTCGTATGGGAAAACAGGTCCGAAGCAAGGACACTCACTCGCACGTGCAGGAAAGCTTGAAGGAACAGACATTCTTTCAACTTGTAAATACGTCTCAATTCTATTCCCCAGCTGCCTTCCGGGCATCCTCGCGAGCGCTGGATCATGGCGAGACTTGCATAAAAGCAGACGACGGGTGCATAAACAATGACGCTCCCAGGTCTCTAAATAAAGACAGATTGAAACAAAATTGCGAGGTAAGCAGGCTGGGTTTACGGAGTCCCGGGCTGCCAGCGAGCCACCCCACTACCGCAGCATTCACTAGCCGTCGAGAAACGATTACGTGAACTCGATGCAGAAGGAAAGGGAAGATATAGGGAGGGGAAGACAGGCCATGCATGCATCAAGGCTATGAGTAGACCAATGCCAACGAGGTCGGTTTGTTGGATGACCCAACCTGACCATGATCCAGGCGTAAGGCAACATATTTGTTGTTGCCACTAAAGACGTGGCGATCCGCGATGGAAGGGATGAACAGAATGCCAGCTACATCGACGGTGCCGTACAAAGTGACCAATCGACAAGGACCTCATGTTCTCCAGATTCCGTCTATCCTATTGGAGATGTCCCATGCACTGAATCGTTAATAGTCAAGATTCAGCCACGGATGCAAACTTCCTCAAACGACTTAGGCTAATGGTCCACGAGCTTAAGTAAAGCGCTTCCCCCGGTAGAGCTGAGTCTTTCAAGCCATCCTGAACCATCTGAAACTTCTAAATCCCCTCGTCCAAAGCCCTTCTTAATTATACGGTCTCCCTCATTTGCATCTTGACGCTTCGATCATTTCAATAATGCCTTATGGCATCAAGGTGAGAAATTAAAACCTCTATGGCTCTTCCCTTCGTAACGAGTCCAGCAAATCTTTTTTTACTGTACAGCTAACAGGCGATAGCAAACTGGTGCAGAATTTAAAGGCGAGACTAGGGATGTCACAGTGTCAGTTACGCAGCTTGTGGTACAGAAAGAGGGGCCAGTCAACCAGACTGGTGTTATTTTTTGGAAACCGAGCGTTGATTCCAAATCTGAAGTAATTCGGACTGCGAACGGAGGGGTAGTCACTCAGAAGACTATTGTAGATGTAACCAAGGGAAGGTAGATAAACATGCATCATGCGCAATTGAGGCAAATGATCTCGTGCAGACTCATGGTTTGTGTCTAACAAAAAGCATATTGGGTCCATCCACTCACAATGCCGCATGTCCCCAGGTGGTTAAGTGAGCCTGGCACGGCAACCCAGCGTCCGGGACGATGGAATATGTGTAACCGTCTTACAATGTGCAACAGAGAAGTCTCTGCCTTCCTTTTTGGATTTTCCGAAGCCTTTCGCCGCGGTCCAATCTTAGATCCTCGATCAGATACGCCACTTGACTCCCGAATTGAGTCCAACTTCAAGCGGAAATTCGGAACGTGGATCGCAGTATCCGAGAGATATTTCTTTTGAATTTTGGCCATTCAGAATACTCGATTCTCCCGTCTTGTCCGATTAGTGCGTGGGGCACTCGATGCCCCGGATGGAGGCGAGACAATGCATATATATAAAGGGCAACGAGGCGGTCTCCGTTCCACTCACCGCGTTCATTTGCGAACCGCGGATCTTCTCATCAGCAGGGCGTCTTCCCCTGTAGTTATCCACCAATACAAGCTACAAAGACGGTCCAAACGAGGCTCTGCTACCTTCCTGCATACATTGGCTTACCAGCACCCCCAGAATCCAACGATGGCCTTGAATTCGCTTGATCAGAAGCCTGATTGGTCGCCAAAGAACATCCACCCATTACTGTGGGAGGATGCTAAAAAAATCGTCCGAACTTCAGACAATCCCAACGACGTCGAAGCTGTCTGCAAATTTCTTCTGGATCCTTCAGTTGCTGAGCCCATATTATGCGGCCGCCAGAAGCACTGGCAAGATGCCTTTTTGAATAGCCTCTGCCGAGATAAAGGCATTACGGTGCCTCATTGTGACTCGAAGCCCAAGGCAATTGTGGATATCATACGGGATCCATCGCCATCTGGTGAAGTATGGGATGGTTCTTGGATCTCTCAAACTCTAAATTCTTCGAATACTATCTCAATCGCCCTACAAGTTGATGCCGAGCTTCAATCAACGCTCCTCAAGATTCCATTTTCGCACTACGTGCTATGGTTGATTGGATTTCGGAACGACTTCATTACGGGGTTTCTCAATGCCATATTCAATGCCATGTTCAACCTCATGAGTACCCTTGCTCGAGATTTTGGAGAAGAAGATCGTTTCAAGTATTCGTTGGTACTACTTCTGCAGGCAAGCCTCGTTTCTGGGAAAGCGCCTTGGTTATTTGCTGACATAAATAGGCATTGAAACACCCTATATCACGCTGGATAGTATCTACTGCGATATACTTTGACACCACGCCATTTCCTGATGCCTCAAATTCCCTTCGGTTTCTCTTGGACCCGATCAAAAAACAGCTTCAAAAGCAGTCCTCCAGCGTTTTACACATCACACAAAGGCTTTTAATCCTAGAAGTACGCTTCAAATTGAGGATGGAAAACACAAATGGCTGCAGTCTGGACGACAAGCACCTCTCGACAGACTTTACTGTGTGGGAGAGCGTGCAAAATTGGAGCCCGGAGGATCTGGCGATATCAATTACAGAGTCTGTAGCTAGGCTTTTTTATCTATTGTCACCTGAAGAAGTTCTCCAGTCTGGCCTATACATGCAGAATATTGAGGAGGATCGGTCAAACCTGTGTGGTGATGTCTACGCATGTTTGGTTGCGGATAGAAAACACATTGATTACTTTATGAAGCTTGCAGAGGTACGTTGAATTCAACCTATCTATAATATATATCACTAACCTCAAGTAGCATCTTCTTGAGTTGGGGAATATACATTCTGCAAGAGCTGTAGGCATGGGCATCTGCAAATCTGGATTTCAGTGTTCCGAACAATGGTCGCAAGTCTGGGCTATTATCAACCCGGGCAGCTTTACTAAATGCTTAGCATTCATGGATAAATACGACTACTGCCTGCCCTGTCTCTTGCCATATATGACAGACCTCCCAAAAAACCTCGTCAAGATCCTCCGATTTGTCAAGCACTTCAAAAGAGAGCGGGAGGTTGAACAGGGCATCGGCCAGGAGAGGATTCGTGAGTCTTGGTTCTGGAATTTTCGGAAGTTGCCTTCACTTAACTGTTGTATTAGTCGTAAATAGACAATCGAATCACAGCGAGGACATTGCCCGAAATGCAGTTGGTGATGGCAACTACCCCAACCACTTGAAACAGCAAACTCCCCTCGATCAAGACCTACATGGCCGTGATATGAAAGGTCAGCCAGTGACCACAAAGCATACGGATACAGATGCGCAACAGACCAGTCCTCAAGATGAATGCCGAGATTCCTCAATGCCCTACGGTCTCACAATCATGCCGAACCACACGTCATCAGCAGAGCGCGATCATAATTTCGAAAATATTCGGATAGCAACCTCTCCAGAAGATGGGGACAGCCAGGTTCGTTCCGACCCAACGGACGATGAGGACCCGAGTATTCTCGGGTTGGCAGTCTCTCTAGAAGATGGGGATAGCCAGTTTGATTCTCACTCAGCGAGCGACGTGAGCTCGACTTTTTCGGTCCCTCAGAGTATTTACGAATTCCTCGAGGAAAACGGTAGAACCTATCACAAGTTCAAGGCAGGAAGGTATCCCCATCCAAATGACGAGGAGGAGATGAACCGACTTGACTTACAACATCACCTGTTCCGTTTAACGCTAAAAGAAAAGCTTCTCTTATGTCCTGTCGACCTACGAACAACTCATCGAGTCTTAGATCTTGGCACTGGTACAGGTATCTGGCCCCTTCACTTCGGAGCTCAGAACCCGCAATCACAAGTTCTTGGGATCGATCTCTCCCCAATCCAGCCTGAATGGATCCAACCAAATGTCCAATTCATCGTTGATGATATTGAAGCTATAGTATTTCTCTCTATGTACTCGTCCTACCACCTCGTTGCTAATTTCTCAGTGGTCATATAGGTTCAAATTCAACTTGATATACGGTCGGATGTTAGCTCACAGCATTCGAGATTGGCCTCGGCTCTTTCAGCAAAGCTTCGAGTAAGGCGGTATTCTCCTATTCCACTGATCTTGCCGCTCAAAACTCTATAGTAACCTCGCTCCTGGCGGTTATGTCGAATTCGTTAATGTGAGCCCAGTTCTCGAAGTCCAAGATGGATCACCCCGAAAGCCTTCGGCGTTAAGAGAGTGGTCTCAAAACATAGTTCAATGCTACAAAGAACTCGGAATAGACATTGATAGCCCCAGTTCGCACCGGCATGGACTTAAGCAAGTGGGGTTTGAGGATATTGTGGAAGTGAAAGAGAGTTGGCCCCTGAACACTTGGCCGAAGGAACGCAGTGACAAAATACTAGGTACTTGAGACTGGTTCAAACTCGGAAAAGATGCTAATTAATGTGCCAGGTGCTTGGTCTCGAGAAAATCTGTTAATGGGACTATCGGGCTCTAGTCTGGCACTCTTTACAAGAGTAATTCATTGGCCAAAGGATCGAATTGAGATGCTGTTGCTTGAGGTCCGGAATGAGATAAAGGATAGGGGGATCCACGCCTCTTGGCCCATGTAAGCAATCAGCTACTGAACTCCTAGCCCTTTCTAATCAGTTTAGTTATGTTGTGTATGCTCGGAAGCCGATGAGATAGAAGAGTAACCCCGAGACCGTGGTTCGTCTCCGTTGTGGGCGTCTGGAAGGGAGTGACATGGAGGGGACATGATGTTTTATTGTATTGGGGATCGTGGCAACCATGAGCATGATATATTCCAGAACCACAAATATTGTTTGTGGTTAATGTTAATGTTAATATCCTGCTACTGCTTTGCTTTTGGCACGTTTCGTGATGGCTACCCTTCAGAGTACGCCCTTTGCTCAATTTGTATTTCCCTTATCGAACCCGCCATTCTATAACAACAATACTGTCTAGTCTTTAAACCCAGCCGTTCAATCCCTTCATTCAACGCTAACGGCAGCCAGAAACATACAGACCTTACAACCGCTTTTTCCCATTCTAGATATCAAATTGAGGCAGAGAGAAATGCGGCAACGGGAGCTGAAGGTACGTGAACAAGCTACACCGTGAATTCGTTCTGTGCGCTCCTGCTGACAATGACGATCAATCAGACGACGATCTTCCATCTCTCGAGGAGCAGTCTCGGGCAACTCGGCGCCCAAAGATCTCAACTGAGGCCGGATCCACCCTCCAGCGTCTGGAACAGCCAGCTCTTCTCCACTGGGTTGAACTGCAAGTCAACCGAACACAATCAAGGTCAAGTGAATGTCAGGGTGGTAGTTAAGGCAGGTACACCGGTTGTATTTCATGCTCAGAAGCGGTCCGCTAATTATATGCAGATGAACCAGTGCTTCTCGATGATCCAGATGAGGCCCAAGGCGCTTCTGGAGATGTCGATGTCAATGGGGACGGCTCCGGTGGGGTTCACAGCATTTGATTTAGGTGACACTGAGAAGTATATCAAAAATATCCTATTCTACTATCCTACTAGATTTCGAGCAAAGTAGCTCTGAAAAAGATTTCAAAGCAGACACAAAATCAGGCGGCAGAACGCTACCTTCAAAACAAGTGACAAACTATCTATGCCAAGAGAGGCCGGCTTTCAAAGTTCGGTCTTTGCCAATACCAATTCATCCTCTAGTCTCTTGTAAGACTCTTGAAAGCTAGCTTTAGCTTGTCCAAGCCTCTGCCTAGTTTGATTCCATTTGATATCCAACTCATCCTGGTCGAGTAATTTCAGCAGCGGCTTTTCTCCCAGCTCCCCAAGGACGCCGCTCGGCTGCTTAGCTGGTGTATCGTTTGCCAGTCTCGGGCTCCGAACAAGGTGAACGTCAAACACCCCGCCAGTGTTATTGTCATGGTAGACAGTACCCTCAACCGCAAGCCCGGCGCAATTGTTCGAGGTTGATACTTTGATAGTATTGTGGTGAATGAAGATTGGGGTGATGACGATAAGTCTGAAGCGACGTCTCGGAGCAGCTGGAATTAAGGACTTCCAATCCTCATTCTTGTCAATAAAGATTTCATTATGGTGAATGAAGAGAGGCTTGAAAAGAGGCATCTTGGTCAGTCCTAATCGCCAAGTCAGAGATGGTACCTTGGGGTGGTAGAGATCATACTTTTAAGGATCTTATGGGAGGTCTTGATTGCGTTATGGTTTGGAGACAAAGTTGTTCCTTTTATAATAATTTGAGTTGCCGCTCTGAAGAGCCCGCCAATCGCGCAGAGTCCGGGAAAAAGGTCTGGCGCCCTGCGTGGGGAAGACTGAACAATTCTATTGGCCGACCCTACGGTGCTATTTTAGTGCTCCGGTCCCTGAAAACTGGTCTCTGTGTTCCTTTTTCCTGTATGCTTGAATCCAGAATCCAGATTCTCGGAATCTGGCTCCCTGGAATTTTGCGCAGATGATGACTGTCTTAAGTGGAGGCTCAAGTTCGCATCTTTCGGTAGCGAGAAAGGGCTTCGTGAATGGCCAGGTACCGCAGAGGCATTGGGACCCTGACAACAGCCATACAATTTATCACGTGATGAGACCTGCTCCAGGGAGGCAGCAGCAGCAGACTCGGCCGTGCAAAGTCTGCAGAGTTGGCAAACACTGGATGGAGATTGTCACAAAGAGAATTGGCGGAAGAATCATATTGCCAAGATTGATCGAGATAACGATGTGATTATGGTGAACTGGCAAGAATGTAGCTATTGCCTGGAGAAACTTAGGGCTTGATGGGCCACATTTAATCTGGGCGATCACTAGCAATAAAAGGCCTTTATCGCCTCCCTGATCATGATCTCCTCGCGTGAATGTACCGGCCTGCGAAGTAGCCGAGAGAAAGAATTGAGAGAAGACAAAGACTAATATATTCTAACGGATGCTGTGGCAAATTATTCCTCTTTACATAATCCACGTGGGAGATTATCAATTTCATCTTTCATGATTTTTTGAGCCCTGCGGAAGTCTCTGATTTCGTATTGAATATCCTTGGATCTCTTCTCAATCTCCGTGAGTCCTCGTGCGATCGAATCGATGGTACGATCGATTTCCAGCTCCATTTTCTGGTAGATCTTCAACTTCTTCGGGTAGAAGTCCGAGTTCGAATCCGATGCCGATTCTGGGTCTATTTCCATCGGTGTAAAGTACGTACGCGGTTGCCGTTTACGATTTGTTGGACGCTTTCCCATGTCTTCGTAATGTCGTTTAAGGGACAGAGCTCCAGTAGTTTCCCGCTTCGCATTCCACGGGATGACCTTCTGAGGCGCGAAGCATGTGCTTGGGAACTTGGGCTTCTTGGAAGTGCTCTCAAGGGTTTCCTCGGCAGGACGCTTACGACTGAGACTGCCAGCAGTCTGTGTCGGCCCTTTGGCCGCAGTTGCTCCGGGCTTTGATGGTACAGCACCGGTACCAAAGATCGAGGCGGTCGTCTGGATACCACTACCGATGTTTCTCGGCTTCCCAAAAATGTTACCAAGAGTTTCTTCGGTGGGGCTCTTACGACCGAGACTGCCAGCAGTCTTTGCCGGTTCCTTGGCCGCGATTGCTCCGGGCTTTGATGATACTGTACCGGTTCCAATGATCGATGACAGCTTTGATGCAAGACGGCGATTCGATGGCCTGGCTTCCTTCTCAGGCACCTGATCGACTAGTTGGACGACACCTTCCTCCTCATCCAGAGCCAATTCGACTGCCTCATCGTCCACAGCGACGCCACCTTCCTCCTCGTCCTCCGATTCGACGCCCTCCTCCTCCGATTCGACGCCCTCCTCCTCCGATTCGACGCTTTCTTCCTCCGATTCGACGCTCTCCTCCTCCGAAGACGTATCGACCAGGTCAACTATTTCAGCAGGAGACATTGTGAACGTGTGAGTGATGGGAAAATATTTAATATGACTGAGTATTGTCAGTCGTCTTGAAGGACTTCCGATCTTTATATACTACCAGAGCCAAATGAATGTCCGCGCTCTCCTTGGGACCTTGGAACGAATATCAGGGCACAGAAACTCGGGCCTCGTAGTCGGTTTACACCACCGCGCCATCTTGAAATAAACTTAGTTCTACGGATTCAGAAAGTTGGAATTAGCGATCATCCACATTTTGGCATCTGAATTTTTTTCATCAGATTCCTGGCTTCTGTCCACAGGACAATTTTTCGTCGGTCCATGAACCCCGCCCCCGCACTTTGCGCTGTTGCCGCCGAGTTGCCCAATCAGAGCTGCTTGTGCCGTTCTTGAGAAAGAAGGCCCGCGGCGCAGCTGGAGCGGGGGGAGCTGGGAGGGTAATTTACGTGTCGTGTGGCGCACGGGTGGGGAAATGTCTAAATTTACACGACCAATAATGTCACAGGAATACGGTCCTGACAAGTTCGCATTGAAGACATTCAATTGGTCGAAATAATGCTGGTTTCCTTCACAAATTACATGTCGGATCCAGCCGACTTGAAAACAAATCAAACAAACTCCCTACCAGCAACCCCGGCGCCCGCCGAAGATGAGACATCACTGACTTCCTCCTCCTCCTCCTCCTCCTCCTCTGGAACCGTTTTCATTCTTGTCGTCGTATTTCTAGAACCCGTAGGACGAGCTTTTGATGGACCAAGGGTTCGGCCAGGATTTGACTTGGTGAGGAGTTGTTTCTGTCGTGGCATCTCATCGGTGACCCCCATCTCCATGTCCATATCGGTCTTCAACGAACCGACTCTCGAGTGTATATTATACCCGTGGGATCCCCGGGGCTGATATTCAACTTCCGCAAACTCAATATCACTGTATGAATCCATCGCATCAATTACGTAAGTCCGGATGTCCTTACTGAAGGAAGCCGCACCACAGACTGAGACGTCAGTCAGCTTCGCATCTCTTATCGTAAGACATGACTTACCAACAACCTTCGTTTTGCCTGGAGATCGAGCAATTCGCTTTAACATAAGATCATTGATAATAGGTAGTGCCTCCTTCTCGTAGACAAACCTCCAGTGTTCATCAGGAGGCTTGCCGGACTCTTGGAGAATTGGTGGTGGTTTGCTTTTTTTAGAAGGGTAAAAGCATGTGAACGTCAAGATGAGCTACAGGCTGTCAGGGTCATTTTTTCCGTCGAGGGAGTAAGCATACCTTCTCAGCATCTCTACCCTTCAGTGCTTTGATCCACTCTTCAAGCCAATCCTGCTGACTGTTGTCCTCCATGTCCCAGTACAGATCGATTTTGCGTGTGATAAGCCCTCGCCGATACTCCTCTAGGTTCTTGCTGGTGCTCGACCTCCTGTAAATCATGTGCCGGACGTATGGGAGAACCCCTACAATGCCGATGCCCCTGGCAACTAAGATGACTGTCTCGTAGTCCTGTAAATGAATATCCTTCCCATAGGGTCCGTCAAGAGTAACCCCTCGGATACATTTTTTTGATATCAAGTCAGCGGTTATGCCAGCCTGGGGTTCTACAAGGAAATCAAGACAGGAGGCATTCATCGAGTCATCCCACCAAGATACGACGAACGGGTGTGCTTGCCAACGCCGTCGAAGCCCCATGTCATTAAAAGAGAGATAATAGTAATCTCCGGGGCCAACTTCCCTTCCGCGCTTAACAAGGATGTGGATCTTGAATGCAGTGACAGACTTTTTGGTTTCGTCGCTGTAGAAACGCTTGACCGTGGCATCTTCTCCGTCTTGCGGGCCCGCAAGGTTGTTATACGCCATCTGCCCGAATCGCAATCCAGCATTGAGTCCCCAAAGCGAGATCGCTGCTATAGGGAGAGCGGCTCTGGGCATCCCGAAGAGTAGCAAGTGCTTCAGTAAGGCAACAACGGCAACCATAGCCAGGACAAAATGAATCTTCAGAAAGATCTCATACATCACTCGCCGCACGAACCAGATGGATGTTAACAATATCAACGCCAGGGCTGATGCGCTCTTCATCTCAAAGTTAACAACGAGGTGCATCAAGAAGGCTTTGGCTTACCGTAATTCCAGATAGTTGAGAAGAGAGTAAGGCCTTCGGCGAACGTAATTTCAAGATCAGGGATGCATGCAACAGCCCCTGAACAACTACAACCCGGCCAATCCAGTGATGCCAGAGGTAATAGCTATGTAGAGATATGCCGAGAACGCGAGAGAACATGCTCGTTCGGCCGCCTAGGAATAATGGTATTAGGTTGACAGATGCCATTAGCCCGGAGCGAGACATGAGGTCGGAAGCGGTATGAATGCCAGCGCCCATACAAAACCCATTAATGGCAAAGTACACTCCGAAAAGGACGGCTTGAAACCGAGTAATGCGGCTCCAGCGCGGATCTGGCCATAAAAGTGGATACACTAGCTTCCTGAGGAGAAATGCATAGAATCGGAAGAGGTAAAAAGAATTCGTAATGGAGTTCATCCAATATGCCAAGGAAATTGCAGCAACTCCAGCGATGAACACCGCAAACCACAGAGCGATGTTGAGGTTCATCTTGCTTTTGCTTCGGCGCCTTCCCTAGGCCCGGGCTTGCGGGAGTTGATGTAAATGTATTTTGTCAGATGTGAAATATCATTTCGCTCCTTTTTCCGTTTCTTGAAATCGGTTTTGCTAAATGCAAGTACCAGATTCCGGGATGCTCGTAGATAGAGGCGCGCGTCGGTCGTGAGGTCATCTGGTCGGCTAGTCAGGGACGCCCGCACCAGTCCCGATGCACATCCTCACGCGCGGCAACTGTCTTCTAAATTAGGGACGAGGCCGCAGAACGGCCATTACTACTTGCGCGCGAGAAAATGAAACAGCTTTGTGCCTTCCCAACTATAAAGTACCATGAATCCCCGTTTCGTCGTTTTAGAACCAGACTTCTTCCTCATGATGGCTGGTCCAAAATTAACCAAAGCGCAAAACAAAGCGTATTCCGGGCGTTCCCGGGGGCTGATGCACAAAGGTTATGAACTCGCAGAAATTCACAGCAGCATTTCTACTCTTGTCTTCATCTGGAAAGGCGACGACATGTTAACTTTCTGCTCTGAAAAGGATTGGCTTCCGATGCTTCGAAAAATCGTAAGTGTTTTTGTGTTTTGTTGTCAACATTCGACGAGGCTAAGAAAAAGTCAGACGAACGGAGTTGTGAGAGGTCCAAATTTCTTTGTCAACGCTGAGGACGCCGAAGCTGATGGTATGCTACACACTGCTAGCTCTCCGACACCCCAAGATGAGCAGAGGGGTCGCTTTATAGAGACACTAGCCAGCCAAACTGTGAGCCTCAGAAAAGGAGCTGAATCGACTAGCCGCAGTTCAAGCTCGACTGAGGTCGTTGCTCAAGTGCCAGATATTTCTCGGACAACAAGTAGTTTGGTGGACCCACTTCAGGAATGGATGGCCAGTGTACCCGTTGAATTCCCTTCTCCACTTCGAAAGGAAGGAAGCAAATGCCCACGGGAAAACCCCTCGAGTTACTTATCAGCGGAGGCTGGGACTCCCATGACAGGTAATCACAACATACTTAATGTTGTAGATCATTCCACTAACATTTGCAGTGGGCTCCATGGCTAGTCCGTTTGCGGGTAACGATTTTGATATTTCGGAGCCACTTTCAAAGCGCCGAAAGCTCACGCATAAGCAAGAAATGAATGATTTCCCAAACCTACAGAGTATACCCGAGTACCCTACTCCCCGAAGACGGCGGCGATCATTAGCGACCTCGCAAATAAAGAATCCCCTATCCCTAGACTTTTGCCTGGGTGGGCCAGACTATCCGAAGATGAGATAAATCTTTGTTTATTGTCAACTTGTCATTGATTTGTAGCTGGTAAAAATGAATAGGTAGTTATTTGAAAGATCCAGTACTTCATTCGCTTAAGTCCTTAATGTAGAACTGCTGTATATACAGATCGCAGTGACTTCTGATTCCCAAACTCTTTGCCATTGTAAAGGATCTCGCTACAAACGAAATAGCCCCGGAGCCACAGCCATAAGTAAGCCAAACTAAATGGTTTTCAACACTCACAACTCTTCTTCATCTTCCTCTTCCGCTTCCATCCCATTCCCAAACTCCTCCTTTGTGGCCGCCCTCAATTTTGCGGAGCTTGGTGCTCCGTAGGCATTTTTCATTGCTCTTTCTCCCGCTCCAGTTCCAAAAACACTCGCTGTTGGTGGAATCCTTCTGATTCTCCCGTGAACCTTATCCTCTTGTTCCTCTCTGTCTCGTTTTCGAGTTATCTCTCGCCACTTCTCCTCTTCCTGCCACTCTTCTCGCCGTATCTCCATTTCTTTTCGCTGCCTTTCTTGCCCCTGCCTCTTTAGTTTCTGATCTCGTTGAATTTTTACTAGCCTGTCATGAATCTTGCTCCGCTGTTCTCCGGAGTACTGCAGATATGCTGTATTAGGAAGTGGAATTATAGCAACTAAGTTCGACCAATCCTGCGCAACATTTGGTGATTTACTACCAGGCAAAATCTTCTCTCCTTCATTGCTTCTAGCGTTACCCAGTTGCTCCTCCATAGAGTTGTCACTGGAGATTGTCTTGGCAGGACTAGAGTCATCTGAATCGAACAGTTCCTCGTCTCCACGAGCCCCTCCCGGTTCAGGCGCGAGCGCAGTATCCATCAATTGTGCTTTCTTGGGGAGGCGAAGTTGATGCTGAGTCAAAAACTCTTCATGTTGTTCTCGACGAAGCAGCCATACTGGTGAAACCTTAGTCACTCCTTTGACTTGTTCTTTCGACACTGGGAAACATTTATTTTGCACCATAGTGATGAATTCAATATCAGGCGACTGTAATAGGAAGCTTGGCCCGGTTGATTGAAGATAGTCGTCGCTAAAGCCTTGAAGGGTGCGATTGTTGATGCTGTAGTAAATCAAGAGGTATGTCCATGAATCCTGAAATGAGCACTCACGCTCTCTCCAAACTTGCTCACAGTCATAGAGACTATGCTCTTCTTTGAAGACAGCGAGGAGTTTAGTCTCCTCGTCGAAAGCAGCAGAGGCTATACCCACTTTGTCGGTTTTAACAAGGCCTCTGACCCTCATTTTCTTCAACCCGTTCGAACCTCGGTCTTCGAGTTGCTTGGCACCACGGTTGATCCACGATCTCAAATTGCTCGGCTCTACTAAAATATACACTCTTCCGGGTGCTTTCAGCATGGTGGGAATAACTTTGTAACCTGGGATTGTTCTGAAGATTGTCCGTCTCTCTTGCACAAACATTACCCAACGTCGGCGTTTTTTGAGATGAGCTTGCATTGCATTTACTGACTCTATTGACAATCGCAATGAACTCAGATTCATGCCATTGTGCTCGAAGAAATTGAAGATTTCGACCGATTTTGGGCCTGGATGTTTCCGGGGTCTATTTGCAGGAATCTCTTCTTGAGGGATTTCAGGGAGTGCTTTTTGGATATGTAGAGGCACCTCCTGTGAGGGCATATCAGTAATTGGATTAGCATTATTCGGCGCTAGGGCGTTATATAGAGTGGCAACTGGACTTTTTGGCAGACTTTTGAGAGTTATTGGGCTTGATCCCGGACTATCCTTTGGTAGATCGATAAGCTGATACTGTCCAGGGTCGGGACTTTCTATTTCCACTGGCTGGCTTTCCAAATTGGAGGTATCTGTTAGCAGGCTTTGTTCTTCTACAGCGAGGCCAGGAGTTTTGTAAGATAAATAGGGGCTTCCCATAGTGGCCGGCCAAGGTATGACAGACGCCATGGAGTCTCTCGGAAGCTCAATTTGATAATTGCCAGAATCCGTACTCCCCACTGTGGTTTGTTGCATGAGGATCTGTCCAATCAGATCAGTTTGTGGTGACTGTTCAAGCAGCGAATTTGTTTTTGGAGTGGGGGGGAGTTTGAAGTGACTAGCCCAGGGTCGTCCGCCTGGCGTGACAGGGTCTCTTCCAGCACGCTGAGTTCCAGCTACCGGAGAAGAAGATCGTCTGCTCAAAGCCGTGTCCACTTCAACCAGGTCGACTCTGGCTTGGTGTGGCTCCTTTTCTGGTGATATCGAAACATTTGGGCTTCTACCTCCCTTTAAATCTGATAATTGGCTGTAAACGCTCTCGCTTCTGGCTGAGGAAGGGAAACCAAGCGGAGAATGTTGTGCTTCGGAGGGTAGTTTCAAAGAGCTAGTTGACAGGGAACTATGTGCGAGTTCTCGAGGTCGTGGAGAAGTGGGGGAGTTGCGTTGTCCAGACGTCGAACTGCGAAAAGCACTCTGGGGAATACTTATTGGACTCCGAGGGGAGCTATTTGGAAGGGAGCTGACTTCGATGTTGGGCGGGAAAGGTGGGTCGGACAACGAAGGGTCTGGATTGCTGGGACACGTTTAGTTATAAATTGTACTGCACATTGGACTACCCACCTTCTTTGACTCTCATATAGTGGTGTTAGCTGAGTTGATTGTATCGAAGGTGGGACCTCGCTGTGCTCATGACTATCCAATCCTTCGGTTTCGAACATGAGCGTGGTGTTGTCAGTCAACTCTGACATGCTACTTCCCTGTGATAGAGCATCGCTATCGTCACAGATACTGTTCTCCTCATTTTCATACTCATATGACATGGCATCACTGTCGCCGGAGCTGCCGTCTTCCCAAGACTTATCAGAGCCCCCAGCTTCAGTGTTATATATTTCCAGTTCGGGACCGAAGAAAGCGTTGATAAAATCTCGTTGTACAAAGTGCACAGTCGGCATGTCCTTCAAATTCCCAGGCACAGCCTTGGCTAGATTTGGGAGAAATAAATAATGTTGGCCAATATTGTAATCTTCACGATAAGGGACGCCACATCTCCTGGTTATATCGTCCCGAGGCCTAACCGAGTCGAAATGTTTTTTTGATTCAAACGACACCTTCGCCGGTAGCTGGGGAAGCAATTGGTCCACCAGCTCATCAAGAGACTTGGGAGTCAGAGATTCGTATAATTGACCAAGTGAACTACGAAGAGTGACGCGTCGTGGATCGCTTGCGGACGGGAGATGGGTGGAACGAGGCTGTATCCCTTGCATCCGAGCGAACCTTACAAACTCCCACTGGAGCTTTGCATTGGGCCTGCACTCAGTAGGGCGATCTGGCTCTTGTCTAAAATCTCGCCCACCAAGATCAGTGAAGTTTCGTATTGCACCTATCCAAAGCTGCAGGTAGACGATCTTCCAAGCTTTCTCTTTCGGGAGATTTTCGACCGGGCGGTATTCACCATTCCGTACCTCGATGTATATAGTTCCACTGTAAGTCCAGCACTCTTTTAATGCTTTTCGAAGGCTGGTGTGAACATTTTTCCCAACCACGAGTTCTTTCAATACTTTTGCGCCCGCCGCTACTAATTTCAAATTTTCGTGTAAGGACTTGATACTCGGAATTGAATATTTGATGCTGAGTATTGCTTTTAGAATCGTTGTTCTTGTTTTCTTGTTTGTTATGTTTGGAAATAGCAGTCCACTTTTCATAGCTGCGATTATGAAAGAACGGTCCTTGGAGCTGACACCTGGTGCTCGAAACTGTATTGCATCAATAGTCTCGATATTGAGTGCAAGTCGGACTTCTTCTGAACCTAAAGTAATTCTATCAACAGTAGATTCAATAAGTCCGGAATATCTCTTAATCTCCTAGTTACAAATCAGCTTCGAAATGGTGGCGACCGGGGGAGAGAGACCTTGTGACATTTGAGCCCAAAGTGTTTGTGTGTATTTCCTAGTTCTAATCGACCAAACAATGCCGGAAACTTGGCCAGATTACCAAAATAACAGGTTTCCTTATTGTCCTCATAGTTGAGTACCTGACGTAAATTCTCTTTCTTAGAAGGCGAGAGGCCTGCCATCAAGTAATTCATCTTGTGCCAGCTTGGGTTAATATGTTCTTTCTTATATTTACGCAACTTCAGGTAGAATTCGCCATCAGAATCTTTTGATTGATAGAGATATTGGTCTTTAATTGGAGGTTGAAGGCCACCTACCCACAGTTATTAGTATATAAACCAGAGGGAGTTGACACAACGTTCCATTCTCAGACTTCAGTAGCAGCCTCACAATCCACCAACGGTTTCCCGGACTCAAAAATTCATCAGCCGCCTGTATACGATGTCTGCCATCGAGACACAGCAGTTTCTGTCCTGGTGCCGTTTTGAGGAAGCATGGGGGACCACCCTCGACGTTAAGGTCCTTCTGAGTTTTCTTGGATGCATTAAGAACTCTCTTCAGCTCAGACGACGATTGAATGAACACCGGAACATAGTTTTTGGTATCGTATCGGCTATCCTTCTCATTTCCTAGTCCGCATTTTGTTGCCCGAAAAATCTCCTTCAAGTAGTCGACGATCCTGCGATCTATCTGCCTCCGCTCTATAAAAGCCAAACACGATATATCAACTCTGGCTATGCCAACCTCTCGGACTTCTCCAAAGCCCTTACTCGCCATAGGGACTTGTCAAAGAGTTGCTGGAACGTTTAGCTTTGTGAAATGGAACTATAATATCATCCCCTCAAAAAGACGTTATGTCAGAGCAAATTTGACACCTGGTAGGATTCCTACTAGCGTAGTAGTTTTCTGCCAGTCTAAGAAACACCAAACAAAGAAGGAACCGGATTTAGGTATGCGTAGTAAAGATCTACCAGTCT